>VZTL01062291.1:0-17673 GCA_013400535.1 Scopus umbretta | reverse complement strand
GGGGGGAGTTAACTCCCTTCAATTTATCCTTTACTATCTTGAGAGTCCTTCCAGGGTGGTAGGCCCAGTGCTTGTCTGGTTGCCTGGAGATCTCCCTTCTTGTACTGTAGAGTATGTCATTTCCCTTTCGCTGGTGGTAGAAAGGAGTAACAAGATTTCGACATTGGAGATCAGCTTCAGACTGGTCACTGAAACATAGGTCCTCTTTCCTGCTACAGCAGTGCTACTACATGTTGTACCTTTCCTACTACAACTCACGATTGAGGCTCCTTTAGTAGATAAAAGATCTCTCTGGAGTAGTATACAGATGAAATGGTCTTCTAAAGACTCTGACTCTCTAGTGTACAGTCACAGGGTTGTTACGAAATTTGATCCCATGGTATGTATAACTTGAAGTGATAAATTATTGGACTTAGAGGCAGGTGGGTTGTTTTAATGAAATGCTACTGCATAAAGTGTTCTTATGAAATGTCCGTTCATCTGTTGTCTACTAATCCAGTCTTCTAGAGTTCTTAATTACTCTTGATGTAATAGATGTGCACTACCATGGTAAAATAGTAAAACAGATGACAGCCTTATTTCTGAACTTCATGTTGCTTTTACTACTTAATTGCTCAACACTACTTAAATAGTGTTGCATTTATGTCAAGGCTGCAAGTCTGCTACGTGTCATCTTTTGTACTGTTTAGCGTGTTTTAAGTTGCCATATGATAGCAGAACACCTTTTAACTCACCTTTTGATGACTAACCAATTCACTGGAATTGATTACAGGCTGAATTCCCTTGATTTAACTCAACAAAAAATTCTTAACCTTCCTGCACTATTTAAGCCATCTAGATTCTCAATGATACTCATCTCTCCCCTCACCACCTGCCCCCTGTATGTCATCCACCTCATTGACATCTTTCCACTTTATTGAAAGGAACCCCAAAATTAATATTAATTCCAAAGCTATTTAAAAAACAGTAATTCAATGATTCATTTTTTTCTTTCTTTTTCAAGTTACAAGCTGCAATTGAGTAACAAACAATTCTATCGTTTCAGTATAATTGTTGCAGGCTCATTAACTCTAATTTCTAAACATTATTGACCTTTTTTTCTGTAGGCCAATACAAATATTGGAGTATTTTATTTTTACAATTCTTCATTATTTTTCAAAATTCACTAATTGTCTGAATAGAATTAACTTTAATCTTAATATGGGTTCTTTAGAAGGAACATGACACTTTCTGAAAATTGCATCAGATATCTCAAGCTGGACACTTTGAAACGTGGGTAGTACCTGCAAGTCCTGGATGGCATGTCTAAATGTAAAACCCAGCAGCAAGTATTTCTGTTCACAGCTGGAGCTGTTGGGTAAAGAGGCAGTCTTTCAAATCATTTGAGAGTATGAAGTTAGTATCAAGAGTGAAAATTGTCAAAAGTTTAAATAGATACAGTGTAAGCGTCCGTATTCCGTGCTGTTTGAAGTTTAGAAATAGATAAATTCAAAACTACTGTGATGCAGAACTCTGGTAGGGAGAGATGTACGTGCATGTTTCAAGGTCTAGAAGTAATTAGGGACTGCAGTAATCCATTTATTAGTGTAAAGTCAGTTTATGCTATGGTTGCATCTTCAAATTCCGGAATATTTCCAGGGCTGAATCAAGATGAGCTGCTTCCATGGCTTCTGCGCTATTTTTGTTCTCTGGACTTAAAGCCAAGTCCAGATATTTCTCAAAAATCGCTGTGCCTGGTGTTTTGTGTTGCTGTTTACTAGACCTTTACTTAAGCCGTGTTAGTAAGTGTTAGTTGTCTGAATAAGCTAGAAAGTGAGTATAGGAATTTTAGTGAATTTTAGGTTGCTTGGATATGGCCCTGAGTTGTTGCTATTGCATGCAGTAATTATGTCAAAGATTATGAACTGTCTGGGTAGAGATCGTTTCTGTAAGCTATTTTTTCCAAACTTTAATCATCCATGTAGAGTTGAGCAAAACATTGTAGCCACTTGCGAAGATGGCAGAAAAACTGTGTCCTGAATACCAAAAGTTGCTGATACCAAGTGTCGGGGGAAAAAAATTGCAGGTAGGGGGGAATCTGACTTTGTTTTGCATGAAGAAAAACTGCAAGACTAAATCTCGGAAGCTTACAAATACCAACGCTATTAAAAGAACAATCTCACTGGGGCAGGGGAAGGAATTTTTTTTTTTTTTTTTAAACCTGCCCCATCCAGTCCTTTCTCCACTTGGGCTGCAGATTATTAGACATACCCAAAGGCATTAAACCAAATGCATGGTCTAGTGCAGTTGCCGGGACAATATTCTACTCTTTTTCCTATGTTCAACCAGCATTCATCTCAGCATCTAAGATACCCAAACTATTTATGTTAAAAGGGCAACCTACAGAAAAGGTGCCACCTCTGCCTCCAACCTTCTGTTTGGGCATTAATCGAGAAAAGAACTAAATGCATAACTGCATGTCTTCTATTCACACAGAAAATTAAATCTCATGCTTAAAGCGCTTTATTAGTTTGATTTATTTATTTAGAGAACAAAGTTTAAACTATTGTAGTGAAATTCTCTGGATTGGCAGAAATTAGGAATTTTAAAGCAGGATTTGTGGGATGATTTATCTGGTATTTTCTTCCTGGATAAGCTTTGTAAACAGTCCAGGAAATATTTCTGTGTTTGAATATCCTTAACACCATAAGAACAATGCAGTCTTATGTTTTTACATCAGTTGGCTATATATTAAATTACCAATGTGGAGAGGGGGTGGGTGCTAACTTACACTTGCATTATCTTTTTTTAATTGACTTTACATGATGTGATTTCTGTTTCTTTGAGTAATGCACAGCTGCATGAAAATATTAAACTAGTAATCCTCAAACATTTATGCTGAAAGCTTTTCCATGAGAATCTTTAGTGAGTTTGTCTCCTCTCTAAACACTACAGTTCCTTATAGCTGCATGTTGCATTTGCAGACTCCAGACAAAAGCTGTGTGCTCTATTAATATCAGTAACTTTCCAAAACTATCACAAGTTTAGTTGGCAATAAAGGCAAAAACATTCAAAACACTTCTGAAAACTAGAAGACTGTCTAAATCTGTACAATTTTATTTACCTAAAACTGAATGTTACTTAAATAACAGCATGGATAAATGTAGGAAGCTAACTAGTATTAGTTGATCTACAATTTAATCTACTCGGTGATTGAATTAAGCTGTTTATGCAATGGCAGTCTAAGTCTTTCCTGTTTTGCAAATTGCAAAGTGAAGTCATGTTTACCTTGATGTAAAGAAAAATGACAAGTTTCAGTCAAAAGCTTCATAATATTTTTAGCATGAAAACAGTATTTTGGTGCTGCTGACTGTTTTTGGACCAAGCAATAGCAAAGAAAAACAGCTGTGACTGAGACTTGCTGGATATATGTATTTTCAGAGGTTGGAAAAACACCTGGTAGGAGCTAAGCAAATCAGTTCGATGCCCACTGCATAACCCTGGAACGTCCTGCAAAGTTTTTTTGTAGAAAATGTTAATTTAAAAAAGTAATATTCAAAGGGCTTCCCAGTCCTCCATTAATAAGCAAGCCCTGCAGAAGTTGAATGGAGGAACTTTGGTGCATAGTTACCTGTAAATAGTTGTCCTGCTGAAGATTGAAGGATAGGGAGATGAGAGGTTTTTTTTCCTTATTTTGATGGTGATGTTGGAAATAATTCATAAGAGAAGTCCTGGAGCTATGTTCTCTTTTTTTTTCTAACTGCTGGTGTAGTTTTGTGGACCCAGATGAGAAGTGGGGACAATAAATTCTGAGGTACAAGGGTAGCTGTGCTTCAAATAGTCTTCTCTACTTTCGGTTTAGAAGAAAAACTATATACACATTGGAACAGACTGGTTCCAGTAGACAGTCTGAAAAGAGCCTGGAGGGCTGGACTTGTCAAAAATCTCAATTGAAAAGAGTTGAATACGAAGCAAGAATTACAGAATTCGTGTGCCCCAGTAAAGAATTAATAAAATACCTGCCAGAAGCTGCTTAGAAACATGCTTTTGCTCTTCTAGTGTAATTGATGGGAAGGACTTAAGAGTTGCAGTTCCTAAGATGTATTGCTATATAGAAGACTCTTCTAATTTCAGTGCTTTGTCTTGAATGCATAGAGAAATGTATGTGTAAGCTAACCTTAACTGAAGAAAGCACAGGTCATACCTGCATCCTGGAAGGAAGGAAGGTTGGGCTTTTATTTTGCAGATAGCTTCTATTAGGCAGTTCCAGGTCATAGGCCTGTATTGGATTATAGGTTCTGTGCAAGTAATTTAACTGCTGTGCCTTCTGTGTGTATTCCATAAAACTGGACAGTGTTTGTCCTCACTTCTAGGAGTCTCTTTACAGAAACTATCTTTAATTGTACCGTAGGTAACATGATCCACATCTGTATTTCCTGCAGAAGTGTTTCCTCATTTGAATCCCATTTACTACATCCCTGTTTGAGCTGCATGTTATTTTTGATGTCTTGGATTTGCCAACAGTCCACAAATTGTCTTGCTGGGATAAAAAGGCACTCTGTTGTTTTGGTTGTAACATCCCGTTCCTTTTGGACATAACTTGAAATTATGGCATCAAAGAGAAAGGATAGTGCGATAAAAACAAACTGCTTTCTTGAAGGAGTCGTAAATGAAAGTACGAATGTTCGTAAGAGACTAAGGCAGAAGCAATCGTAACTTCTTCCAGAAGTTTTCATTGGAAGGAGATAAACCTGGAGCCCTGCAATACCTAAAACTGTATATGTGCAATAGCTACAAGTGAGGGGAGCTGGATGCCAGGATTTAAATTTTGGATATAAATAGCACACTGAAGTTAGAAATTTATATTGGGAGATCAGAATGTATCCTTGTCACAGTAAGTGTTGTACCAAGGTTAGGTTGCGGGAGCATGAATGCTTTTGCTTTATAATGAATTACACCAAAATAGGATTTGAGTTACGCTCAGTGCCTATGCTGTCAAACTTAAAATGTGTTTTGGATTTGGACAGTCTGATACAATGTTGACAGTTCAAATCCTGCAGCTTTGTTTACAGGTGTGAAAACCAGAAATACTGTTTAAAATAGTGCAGATAGTTAAATTTGCATTAGGTACAAAAAAAGATTAGATTTTCTATTTTTCACTCTTCACCTAATATTGTAATGGTAATTTTAAAAAATGGTTCTGAATTGGGCTGGGAAGGTGAAATACTTCTTGAAAAGCAAGTATAAACTCTATTCAGTGTTATGTGCAAGTAGTGTATTGGTCTGTTGAAATAATCTCAGGGCTCTGAAATTTCTTACACTTTTAAGTTTGAAGCCTGGAACTCTGCTCTTGCTTCACAGCATTGTGCCACCTATAAAAACACCTTTTTTCAGGAGAGAAAGTGAGGCAAATGCAAGTGGGTAGCTTTTTAGTATATCCAATGGAATACTAACCATTATGTAAAAGGAAGACCATTTTATATTGTGAGGTAAGTGGCAAAACTTAAGGTACTATCCCCAAACATACTGTTTTTATAGACTTGCTGATACCAAATTTTACTCTAGTAGGGGAGAAACAAACAAACAAAAAAGCCCACAAACCACCAGTTGCTTCATCTAGCCTACACTTCTGTGAACTGTTGGGTTATACTGATCAGTGTTTTTTCTTTTCTTGTTTATTCAGGATATATGATTCGAATCCTGAACAACCAAATATATTCCAGGTGGAGCAGCTGGAACGTCTCAAAAAAGAGTTACCAGAGTTAAAAAGCTGTGTGTGTCCCACAGTTAGCCACTTTAAATCCATATCTCCATGTAAATGTCATCATAATTGCCTGGAAGAGAAAGCTGTAGATAACTTGAAGAGTGTTCAAATGCAAAAGGACTGATTCTAGGCAGAAAGGTGTTTTGTATCTATTTAACTTTCACCATTGGAACAGTGCTGTCTATGCCTTCAGGTTTGTTTGTTTTATTTTTAAGTCCCCAAATAGCAATAACTGTGTTCCTCCTTCCTGACAGTACTTGTTAAAATATTCAGCCAGTTATAGTTGTTGTTCCAGTTTACATATACAGTTTTAACTTTTTCCTGTAATCAAGTCTCAAATCTTGAAAAAGAAAATTAAGTATTAACACTAAGTGTGGTTTTAAAAATTAAAAAAAAATAAAAATTAAGCAGTCTGAGGAGTGGAAGCTCAGAAACTAAATTGTAGGGAAATTACAATGATCTGATATTGAATATGCTGAAAATTTGTTCTGAGTTTGACTTTTACTTCAGTTCTACAGCTTGTCAGCGTGTATCTGACAACAGGAAATTAAGAGAGTGATTGTAAGATACATATAATTAGATCTGGCCTGAATAAATTGGTACCTCATATGTATGTATTTGCACTGATAGATCCACCTGTACAAAGCTTTGTGCCATTTAAAAATACCTATATATATTTTTAAGTAAACTGCAGTGCATGTTAACTCTTTGGGGTTTTTTTTCCCCCCCAACTTCATTGGACACTTAGGCTGCTGCCATTATTTTCTGATTTGCCAGTTCATTGGTACAGTGTCTGTGTATAGCAGTCAAGGGTGAACCACAAGTATGACTTTTTTCATTAATCTCACACAGGCCTGCTAAACTCTAGAAATGTTGCAAATAATTTTAACAGAATTACAGAAACATCTTCAGTGGTTGAGAATCTTTTTTGCACAGTAACCTTAATAAACAGAATATATAACATGCACAAACTCTACAAAATGCATGCTTTAGTTATTAAGCATGAAACTTAGGTGTTTGAGGTCCTTGCATCTTTACGGTGCTAGTTATGTGTGAAGGGTGCGAGGACTTATTCAACTACTTAATCTTCTTTGCCTAAAACCACAAGCCTATCATTCACAAACATTTGAAGAAAAGGCTATACCATTATATAATACAAGCTACTAGCTTTTGTATTTTACAAGATTTTTTTTTTTAACTCGGAGCAAAAATCACAAATGTACTGAATTCGGATAATCGGTATTCTGTTGGCTGGTATCTATCCTCTGTAATTTATTACAAAGTCATAGTTTAGAGTTCTTAATAGATGTGTATGCATGTCCTTTTTCCTCCTGAAGTTGCAGGTCATGCCAACACAACAGCTGTAACTTTCTACTGAAGTGTTAATGTATAATAAGAATGGAAGATATTTATTTTTTTCTCTTGTAAATTGACAATGAAAACAATAGTGTGTACTATATTCTTTATATACAGTCATTGCTACATAGAACCAATTGTACAAAGAGTAAAGCCATTGCAAATAAGTGCTTGAGCCTGCACCGCTGAGCAGTTTGAAACAGCCAGCTTGTTTCAACTTGCCTTGTGCATTTTAGTATTTACAGTTTGTCCTGCACAAACAGCACAGTAATGATTAGGTATCTGGAAGCTGTCTTTTATTTAAAAAAAAAAAAGTTAAACCAAAATTTGGAGGTGTGTGAGCTGTGTTTTTGGGAGGGAGGGGGTACTGAACCTGATTCTTGACATCAGGAACCTGTGGCTGTTACCTGATACAGCAAGTCCAGATTCCTCACCTGTGTGATTAATTCTTAATTTTTTTCCTCATTTTTATGCTCCTGTGAGGTTCTCTGGACAGGTCTTGAGGGCTTTGCTAACTGATGCGCAACCCCTACCAGAGTTACACATAGCATTGCTTGTGAATGCTGAGCAGCACATCCACAGAGATGTTGAATGTGACAGCTATTTTGTGTGAGGGTGGTTTAAAGGTTGTGCTGTCTGAAGCACCCTCTTGGACTAATCACAGTGCGATGCTGAGAAGGGCTTGGAACCCTTATAAATTGGTTTCCCAACCTTTTGGTGCTCAGAGAATAGCATTTGCCTATTCTGTTTGTGGGGGTGGGCCGTGGCAATAAACAATACCCACTGTGGTGATGATTTCACAGAATAGTGACTTAGAATTGTAATGTATTCTTGCAAACTCCCTTATTTACGAGTAAGTCATGTCAGCAACTTGCTCCAAACCTGACTAGGCTTTAGGAAACTCTTCTGCTGTGTCACTTCTTAGATGTGAGCTTGGAGCTCACATGCAACATGCAACAGCTGTTCTGCCATGGCTGACAGGGCAGTGCAGCAGGGATGCAGGGAACCAAAGAGCAGGGCTGTGGGAATTGGTGGGGGGAGTCATGTTCAACCAATATCCTACCAAAAACCTCCTCCTGTAAGGCAATGCTGTGGTGACAAGCATAGATGGGAACATCCACCTCTATTGCTCTGTGGGTGTCCATCAGTTGCTGGTAAGCCTTATACTGAAATGGCCACGGGTGAGTTTTAGGGGACTTCATCTGAGGGGGGGGAAACGATTCCTGAAAGAGACACTCACCTTGTTGAATATACAGCTCTGTGAGGGGAGTCTCTGTGGTGTTGCCAAAGAGGATTTTAGGTGAATTTCTTGTGAAATTGTTCCATCCCTACGCCCTCACATGAGCGCACAGCTACTCTGCACTAATGCCCAGTTGGGGTGAAGGCTCCTTGGAAATGCAGGACTTCTGCTAAGATGCAGCCCGACTGCCCTGGCAGCTGCTCTCCTGCAGGGCAGGTCACTAAGGTAAGCGTGTTGTTTGGTGAAAGGCAGCTGTCAGTGTTCCACTCAGCCAGTGTGTAAATCAGCACTGCACAGGTTGTTTAGCACTTTCAGTTCCTCCTAAACCTTCTCCTCAGCTCGCCCCTAGCTGTTAACAGTCTCATTTCTTCTCACAGGCATCAAAGCAAAAATAGTGGAAGACAGTGGCTGTGTTGAGGGGACCTCTATTGTCTGCTGAGTTCAATGGGTTTGGGTAACTGTCTTCAGACAAAGATGTGTTGAGAACCTGCAATTTAAATAACCTAAACTGGCAGCTGCTTCCAGGTGTTAGCCTTGACCACTTACATTGGAGGTGGACTCCTGTTCCTCATCAGAGTTGTGTGGCCAATTGCTGGGCTTGTGCTGCAGTGTGCTCAGCTGGTGTTTGCTGTTCCAGGGGTGGCAAAGAGTCCATCTACAGAGAAATAAAAAGCAAGAGATTGCCCCTGGCTGACTGAGGGAAAGGAATCAAGACATTGAGTCTGAATTTTCTGCTGAAATCTGTTATCTCTGGCGGGTTTGGATCCTGCCACCTTTGGCTTTTTGAACGCTTATTGGAGACCAGTGGGGTCTGGAACACAGATGGCTTTGCTCCAGACAAGGGACCACAGGACCACTACAGTTTTTTAATTAATCCAGAGACATGTGAGCTGTGGTAGGTGAGATGGAATTTCACTTCTGTTGGAGTGTTTGCTTCTGGGCCCACCAGTCCAGACTGGACTATACATGACCTATGAGACCTGTGTTACTTTACACTCTGGCTCTGTTTCCCATAAATGAGTGGGAAGAAGGATGAGAACCTTGCCCCCATACAACAAAGCTGTCTGGAGAATAACAGGTCCTGCACATTAGTGCTTGGATAACAAGATACTTAACTGCTGTGATAAACCTCTGGTAAAGTTCAGGTGGAGCTGGGTACAGGGAAGGGAGTTAAATTTGTGCATTAAAGACAGGAGGAGTGAAGCAGCACATACCTTCACACCCGACTTCCCCGTTGGCCAAGGGGACTGAATTTGTCCCTTGCAAAGCTCTGCCGCAGTAGCAGGAATGGATTTGGCCCCAGGGATGGTGCTTTCCATACCACGGTATAGGAGGCTACTACTGATGCAGTCCGTGGTGTTTATCTGCTGCTGACAGATGCGTCAGCGCTTGCATTTCCAGTGGTTGTTCCTTCACGTTTTAAACCACTGATTGTCCCCAGGCAAACCACCCCAGATACCTGCTGGAGGCTGCCGTGTGGGCATCCATTTGCCCCTTCTGTCGTTTGTTCTCAGCCCCCAGCAAAGCGGCAACTCTCACGCCGTTCCTCGCTGCTGCACAGGGGGTTGCGTGCGAGCGGTTGACGCCCGATGCTTATTTTGGAGCAGGCTGGGCATTTCAGCTGACACAAGCAAAACCCTGCTGCGTGTGCCTGCTTTATAGCTTGTCCCATATGAGAGCCTGGGGCTGGGTTTGGTTGGTGGTGAGGGAAATGTTCACTGGTGCCGTGTCAGTAAAATGACCCAAGACCAACAGAAGAGGCAGAAAAATCAGCTAGTCCCTCTCCCTGCATTACCGGTGCTAATGGGTTTCTCTAGCCTGCTTTAACAACAGCCCAACCCTCCTCACTTGCCCTTGCCTCATGCGCTGGTAGAAAGGCTTTCCGCATTTCCACCTGAACCTCCACGGCTGCTGCCCTCCAAGGCCCTGACTTCCACGCTTCCCCTGGGAGGTGGAGAACCCCTTACTGNCACCCGAGGCGGTCCGGTCCGGTCCGGTCCGTGACCGGCGGGGAACGCGGCCTCGTTCGCTTCGCGCCCCGGAGCCGGGCGGCCGCGCCGTGGGCTGTGCCGCCACCTGCGCGGGGCCCCGGGGGGGCTGGGCTTGGTCTGGGTCGGAAGGGACCGCTAAGGAGCGTCTGGTGCCGCCCCTGCCGTGGGCAGGGACATGTGCCCCTGGGTCGGGCCGCGTCCCCTCGCCAGGGAGGAGGTCCGCGCCGCCCTCCTCCCGGCGAAGCGGCGAGCGGGGGCCAGGGGCTGCTGACGGCGCTCGCCCAAAACACCTTCCCGCTTGGGTTTCTGGTTTTCCCCGGAGGTGGCCTGCGTCTCGGGAAAGGTCTTCTTCAGCACGGAGGCGGAGCCGAGCGAGCTGAGGAAACTCCGGTCTGGAGAGCGGCTGTTTGTGCTGCTTAAGAAACATCCCCCGCTGGCAGTTTCTCGAGAGAAAGGTATGGCGCTGACCCCGTCCCTCGGTTCGCCCCCCTGCCCTCGCTTGGCTCGCAGGGTGGGTGCTCAGAAACGGGAAGCCCCAGCTCGAGTCCCCTTAATAAAGGCAATACTTGATTTACTTACTAACAGCTGTAGTTCTAATTGATAAGAATATATTCTGAAGTGTCCTTCACCCAGATATGTTCTCCATGCTTTTTTTTAGCGCTAAAAATGGCTTTAAAAATGTTTTAAATTGATATCTTGCTAGCTTACGTTCTGCTGGCACTGTACATCTATGTGTATGTGTTACNTTTTTGAACGCTTATTGGAGACCAGTGGGGTCTGGAACACAGATGGCTTTGCTCCAGCCAAGGGACCACAGGACCACTACAGTTTTTTAATTAATCCAGAGACATGTGAGCTGTGGTAGGTGAGATGGAATTTCACTTCTGTTGGAGTGTTTGCTTCTGGGCCCACCAGTCCAGACTGGACTATACATGACCTATGAGACCTGTGTTACTTTACACTCTGGCTCTGTTTCCCATAAATGAGTGGGAAGAAGGATGAGAACCTTGCCCCCATACAACAAAGCTGTCTGGAGAATAACAGGTCCTGCACATTAGTGCTTGGATAACAAGATACTTAACTGCTGTGATAAACCTCTGGTAAAGTTCAGGTGGAGCTGGGTACAGGGAAGGGAGTTAAATTTGTGCATTAAAGACAGGAGGAGTGAAGCAGCACATACTTTCACACCCGACTTCCCCGTTGGCCAAGGGGACTGAATTTGTCCCTTGCAAAGCTCTGCCGCAGTAGCAGGAATGGATTTGGCCCCAGGGATGGTGCTTTCCATACCACGGTATAGGAGGCTACTACTGATGCAGTCCGTGGTGTTTATCTGCTGCTGACAGATGCGTCAGCGCTTGCATTTCCAGTGGTTGTTCCTTCACGTTTTAAACCACTGATTGTCCCCAGGCAAACCACCCCAGATACCTGCTGGAGGCTGCCGTGTGGGCATCCATTTGCCCCTTCTGTCGTTTGTTCTCAGCCCCCAGCAAAGCGGCAACTCTCACGCCGTTCCTCGCTGCTGCACAGGGGGTTGCGTGCGAGCGGTTGACGCCCGATGCTTATTTTGGAGCAGGCTGGGCATTTCAGCGGACACAAGCAAAACCCTGCTGCGTGTGCCTGCTTTATAGCTTGTCCCATATGAGAGCCTGGGGCTGGGTTTGGTTGGTGGTGAGGGAAATGTTCACTGGTGCCGTGTCAGTAAAATGACCCAAGACCAACAGAAGAGGCAGAAAAATCAGCTAGTCCCTCTCCCTGCATTACCAGTGCTAATGGGTTTCTCTAGCCTGCTTTAACAACAGCCCAACCCTCCTCACTTGCCCTTGCCTCATGCGCTGGTAGAAAGGCTTTCCGCATTTCCACCTGAACCTCCA
The DNA here is from genome assembly GCA_013400535.1 of Scopus umbretta. Lineage (NCBI taxonomy): Eukaryota > Metazoa > Chordata > Aves > Pelecaniformes > Scopidae > Scopus > Scopus umbretta. Next base: position 5,472 of record VZTL01062291.1, on the reverse strand, counting down.
CGGCTGCTGCCCTCCAAGGCCCTGACTTCCACGCTTCCCCCGGGAGGTGGAGAACCCCTTACTGCCAGCCCCTTCCTCGCCTGCAGACTGTCACCGTAACTGCCCTTCAGTTTCTTCAGACGAAGCAGCCTAAGGCGGCTGCAGAGCCGGGGGTGGCGGCGGGGCCACCGGCCCTGCAGCAGAGAAGGCCGCCTGTGCGTGTGGGGGGCAGCTGCTGGCTCCTGGCGCTTCCCGCCGGGCCGCGGGTGCCGAATCGCTCGCGGGTGGGGGGGATACACACTTTCCTCCCGAACGCTGTGGGTGCCAGACACCGCTTCGGCGCCACAGACCCGGCGCTTTTCAACAACGCCCGAATCGCTGCCCCGCCGGCCCGCTGCCAGGGCGGGCTCACGGCGGCAGAGCCGCCCCCGAGGAGGGCCGGTCCCGCCAGGCCCCCCGGCCCCGCGCTGAGGGCGGCGGGGGGAGCCAAGATGGCGGCGGGCGGGCGGTACTTCTGCACGGCGGGCCGCGGGCTGGAGCCCTTCCTCGCGCGGGAGGTGCNTGTAGTTCTAATTGATAAGAATATATTCTGAAGTGTCCTTCACCCAGATATGTTCTCCATGCTTTTTTTTAGCGCTAAAAATGGCTTTAAAAATGTTTTAAATTGATATCTTGCTAGCTTACGTTCTGCTGGCACTGTACATCTATGTGTATGTGTTACACCACCCCGCAACACCAAAAAAAATTAATGGTGCTGAAGTCCAGTTCTAGACCCCTTGTATGCATTTTAACAGTGAGTCATTTTCCTATAGGCAGAGTGGATCCAGGTGTGTATCTTGTGTCACTTAACTGTTCAGTACACAGGTTTCTTGTAATTCTCAGCTACTCTGGTCATGTTCTCTGTCAGTGTTGGAATAAGGATTTCAAGTGAGATGGATTGATAGCTGCATGCTGGTGGGATTTTATTGGGGAGATCACAGGTGGCATTCAGCTTTGATGATCAAATTAACCATGATTCTAAATGAGAAAAAGAAATAACCTTCCCCACACACACACACTTGACCAGCTTCAAGGTTTTTAAGTGAATTGGCCTGTATATTCCTTGTGCCTCTCATCGTAGCTAGCTCAAGAGGACTACCCACGGGTGTACTTCAGGTGTGTGTCTGAGAATTTGCAGGATTGAAGGCAGGTTGATGAATAGCAAGGAGAGATTTCCCTTCTAAAAGAATAAACTTGTGGCTTTTATTCTGAGCTGAATCAAAGTGATTCATGTTCATGTCTGTCTTTCAATCCTGGAAAGTGTCCCACATCCCTAATCCTGGACCACGTGCTTTCTGGGGAAGATGGAATGATAGACTGGTCCTCCGTCCCTGGGAATGACTCTCAGAGGTGGTCTGGTTTTCTAGAGCTGGTGAATTCTTCTGCACAACTTAATCTTGGTTCTGCAGAGCTTGTAATCAGAGGGATGCCTGGGTCTACTGCTGGTGGGGTACATGGGTGTTGGGAGCTCAGCTGTGCCTGTGGAGGTGGCTGCTGCTGCTGTGGTTCCTGGATTCACACATTAATGAAATCTGAGCACAGTCTCTGTTAACAGCTGTTCTCAATCGGTAGGAAAATCAAATGCTGAGACTGAACTACATAACCTGAAAGTGTTTTTTTTTCCAGGGAAAATGCTGCATGAGATTAAAAGCCTTGTCATTGAGGAACCAAAGCATTGGCTGGATGCTATCTCTATTTGGAGAAATTTTTATGGGAGTGAGGGGAAAAAAGACAATGTCTCTCAAGAAAATCAGTTGCCTCTGAAGAGAAAATCAGAAGAGGAGACAAATATTGCAACTAAAAGGCAGAAAGCAGAACAAGTGAGAGAGCCTGTGTCTGAGGAATGTCAGGCGGAAGCTGGAGAGAGGTGTGTGGTACCAGAGAGAAAGAGTGATCAAGATTGCCGGCCTGAAAGCAAGACTTCCTTAGAAGACCCTTCCAAAAGCAGTGGAGAGAAGCCTGTTGCGAATGAGCAGCTTAGCTTTAGTTTCAGAGTTTCTTGTCGTTGTAGTGGAGCGATTGCCAAAATACTAACTTCACAGGTATGCTAAAGTATCTATATTTGAAAAGAATTTAGCAAAGGTGAAGGGAGATGGGAAGTTTCTGTCACTTCAGTTGTGTATTGTGTGTTTTAGAATAACAAACTGATTGAAGCTTTTTCTGTACTTTCTCAAAAAAAGCTCTTAACCTACATTTCTTTTAAACAAGTGAAAGTACAAGGGCTGTTATTAATTTCTGGGCACTGTTACCCTAAATACTTTTCAAATCAATGCTATTTGTTAAGTAAAGGTAAGAGGTTGAGGTAGCTAGGCTTGTGGAGTTTGAGGAGTGGTCTGACAGTAGTTTACAGCTACTTAACGGGCCGTTGCAAGGACAGTGGAGCCAGAGTCCTCTCTGTTGGGGCAGACAGTGTAGAAGAATGGGCAGAAGGCAGAACTTGCAGCTTGGGTGGTCTCTGGTTGGGTATTGGGGAGAACTTGTTCCCCAGGAGGGTGGGTGGTACAGGCCTGGGATATGTCCTGGGGGGTGGCTTTTTGGTCCTTGGGAGAGAGTGGTGGTGTAGAGACCTCCAGGGACCCTTTACCTCCAGCACTCTTCCTATGTATAATACCTTTCTACTGTGAGGAAAGGGGGGGGGAACAAACAAAAAAACAAACAAAAACCCAAACCCTGTGTAGCTGCAATTTATGTAGATTTCTCTGGAAGGTAACAGTAGCTTAACAAGATTTTTTTGTTTGTTTTTTTTTCCTATTAGAGCTAGCAGTTTAGGAAGATGGGAACACATGAGCCTGCCAACAGGGCTGTTAGCTTAAATTTGTGCTGTGTGTTTGAACTCTCATACTCTGAAGGTAGTCAGCTTTCTAGATGCCATAAAAGCGTTAAAACTGTGAGTTGCAGTTGTGCATTCACAGGTTTTCTCTTAGGTAATCTAGTTTACAGCCATCAGAAATATTTTGTGTGTGACATAGAATTCTAAAATGATGACAACTTTTGTTGTACTTCAGGCAGGACTTGAACTTCAGCCTCCCATGCTTCAGTCCTGCAGCGATAGTCCTGCAGTGTGTTTGCTTTGTCCCTCACTCACTGTGTCTTGTTGTACCTCTTGTTGTCTTTGTACAAATTGTTCTCCTAGTGATAGAGACTGTTTCTTTCCCTAGGTTTTTATAAGGATTGTGCAGTGAAGGCTGTGATCTGTAGTTTTCTTAATTCTGTTATTTGTACTGCCCGTGACTGTTCTTCCCCCTTGCAGGAGATCGGAAGAGCTGTCGGCATAGCGCTCATGAAGCAGTGTGGGTGGCAGGCTGATCTGCGGGACCCTGATCTAGAGGTAGTGGTGCTTGTCTGCCAGATGGCCTGTTGCTGCTTCCAGAATTGCCCCCTGATATCTTTTGTTTTGCTCTCTGCTCCCTTTGCATGTGGGACTGTGGCCTTTCCCTGTTTGTCTTTCTGCCGCTGAACTTGACTAGAAATCTTGACTAGCGATGAGCAAAGCTTTTTGGTAGCCACTGTGTCCATGCCTTCCATTATTTAAAAATACCAGAATGGCCAGCATGAGTCTATATGGAAGGGTCCATACAGGCGATGTGTCAGGATCTGGCACGTTTACAAAGTTTGAAATTGAAAATTGAAAATGGAGGTCGCCCGAGCCATTGGGCAGCTGGTTTAGCCTCTGTAGAGGCAGAGAGCAAGCAGCAAGGTTGTGTTCTCGCGGAGCTCGACTTGAGGTCACCATCTATGGAAGAGCCTCCTGCTAGATCCTGTCCCTGACAAGCAGCTTGCTTAAGGCACCCTCCATGGAGCAGACTGTCTGGAGACCTTGGAAAGGACTCGTTGCTCTTGACAAGCTGTTTCTCCATCCTTGTGCTTGGAAGCTGTTCTCAGCGCTGATGCTGGTAGGTCTCAGGCCTTCTGTAAAAGCAATGAGTTCATCTACTGGCTCTGGTTTTCCCAAGCTGTGCATCAAATGCAGTTTTGTTGAGTCTCAAGTGGCACTTTTGCTCTTGTCCAGAATTTTGCCCCGAAACCATTCAAGTGCTCAGGACAGGATTGTTCAGAAGCATAGTGTTTCTCTTTGGGCTTCCTGGGGAGTGATTGCAGTCATGCAGTCCCTGTTGGGGAGCTCAGTCTTCTTTTCGGATGCTCTCTATGGGACAGGAGGACAATTTCTTTGAGCTGCCTGTATTTCTGGAAGGGTTACCCACATTTGCCTTCCATCTGAAATACTACTTAGTGACACTCATTTTGGGGGGGGTTTGCTTGTTTTTTAAAAAGTGTGTGAATAGTTAAGTGCTAGTAGCTAGTATACTGTGAATAATATTCTCTTGCTTGGAGTAAATGGTTTTATAATTAAAAATATCCATTCAGCATTACAAAATCTGCTCCCTTAAAGATTCAAGTGTTTGCTGATGGATTCCTGGCTGACAAAATCCCCTCCCTGCTTGCTTAAATATTAAATCCTCTTTAAAGTGGCATTCAGATTATCTAGTATAATTTCTTCCAACTAATAATAGTTGTCTAAAGTGTGCATTTTTGTTCTTAAAAACTAGGACCAGAAGTTTATAGAAACATCCTCTGTGTCTGGTTTAAATGAGTTTAAGCTATTGTTGTGTCAGGTTGAGGGTTTCTAATGTTATTTTTTCCTTTTTCCAGATCTTTGTACATCTTAATGATATTCACTTTGTGGTGGGGATTCCTCTTTTCAGGTAGGCATTCTCCTCACCAAATTTGTCTTGGCAGTATCAGAACAGGCATAATTTCTAAATACTCTTGCTGTGTCCTCTGTGAGTCTGTATTATGGTTTAATATTCACTGGANCACTGTGAGTCTGTATCTTATGGTTTAATATTCACTGGACTGTCCCATTAGTTTTGTGGTCTGTCTGGAGCTTATCTGAGCATGTAGGCCAGATTTTTGCAGTGAGTTATGGATAAAAGCAGACTGTGGCTTCTATCTGTCTGTCTGCAGATCTGTCCAGTTCACTTGTTCTTTCATATTCTGTGGGATTTTCTGGGTGGTTGTACCATTATCTTGTTGATTTTTTTCTGTGTGCAGGCTTCCATTGTCAAACAGAGAGTATATCAAAACAGCAGGACTGCGGTCAACAATTGCATGGGCCATGGCATCTCTGGCTGAAATCAGTGTAAGTGAAGGTTCGTGGCAGAGATGTAGAGTCCTGAATGAAGGGGAGGTTGCTGCTTGTCAAAGCTGAAGCTGGAGGCTTTGAAGAAGTGTGGTGATTTTAATGCCTCATCCTCTAATGCATGTGGACAGGGTTTGTCTTACCTGTGATCGGAGTGAACTGTCACCTGCTGTTCAACCACATATCTGCTGTAATGCCAGGTCCTTCTTACCTGAGGTATAATTCCTTGTATGGATATATGTTTAAATGGCAAGATTTTTTTCACTGTCCTGGCTTCAAACCTTGTTTGGGGTTGTTCTCCCAAGGGAAAACAG
>VZTL01062288.1:13476-26031 GCA_013400535.1 Scopus umbretta | reverse complement strand
TGCTTTTCAATACTATTACACATTCACAGAGGGTACCAAGCCCTCGATCTTGTCATTGAAGCCCTGTGCTCCAGCTGTTAACCGGAGGCAGTGCTGTAGCTCTTTTGGTTGTGTCCAAGTGAATGCTGTACAGCAGACTACAGATTTAGGCAGCTGTGCAGTTAGCGTATGTCTTTCAATAACCAAGTCTTTTGCAGAATAACACAGGCTTTCACTGAGCATGCTACAGGCAAGAAATGAGATCCTGAAGTTGGATTTGACATACACGGATTATGCCTCTGGCTGCCTATACTACAATGGTTAATGGCGGGGAAAAACTTACTTTTCATGCTGGGCAGCAGCAGCACTCTAAGCTCCAGGACCAACCTTTTGATTTTTCCCTACAACAGTCACAAAAACCTTAAAGGTCTTTAGGGCAGAATTACATTGTAGCTTCATACCACAGACTGCATCATGCAGAGGGGTCCCTGTCATCCGAGATATGACAGTGTTTGAACGCTGACTAGTTTCAACATTAAGGCTTTCTCCTCCTGCCATTTCTCCTTGGAAATTGAAACAGATATGGCTTATCAGCATTTCAAGCTAGCTTTAGCTAGTAAAGTAAAAGCAGACTGAAGATTTAAATCCGTGATGTGGGTTGTGTATCACTGCAGAGGATTCATCTGTCCCCCCCTAAACAAAATTATGATGCTTGGTCTTGGGGTACCACGCACAGAAGAGTAGACGTTCTCTATGAATTAAAATCAGATTATAGTCTAAAGTAACAATCTCTTTTGTGTTTCAAATCTGAAAGTACCTTGAAGGATCCCAAGTCTGGACATGAACCTCAATTTTTATGCATGAAGTAACCTTTAAAAATTTCAGTTCATAAACTAGTTTAAACAAGTAGATGTAGCATCTTTCTGTCTTCTCTCCTTTTTTTTATCTCCCCACCTGACTTCCACCCCCCTGCAACTACAGGAAGCAGCAGTATCAAGAGCATTGCTGCACGTATGGGAAGCTATAGCTGCTTTGTCTATGAATCTGTAGCTAAGCGAGAGGTACACTTTTAGATACACTTTAGTTTGGATGTCTGAGTATTGCAGTCCTTTTGCCTGCACTTTTNGTATTGCAGTCCTTTTGCCTTCACTTTTGCCATGTTCATGAAGCTGCTGCAGCTGATGACGCATTTGAAGATGGTTGAGAGGGGTTTGCATGACACTTTCTTCAAACTGTCTGATCCTGTATTTTCTGTTATTACTGTCTTCATACATGGCTTGTTTACTGGTTATGAAAGAGGTGGAAGGAATGTAGGATTCAACCTTAGTATTTTTTTGTCATTGGCCTGCAGGATGAAGATGATGATAATCTGTGTGACAGCATGTTGGTTGGTAACCAGATGCACACAGAAATAAACTTTTATCTCCTTAAGCCTTAAGATTTGTTTGAAAGGGAAGAGGCAGAATGGGATAGTTGGAGAATGGTTGTTAAAATATATTGATTGTTGAACTTCTCTATAATTGGGACGGTAGTGTAGTGGTCCGATCTAGTTCTGATCAGCAGCTCTGAGTCTGTGGCAGATTCATGGCCAGTTTGGGTAAGATGCTTAGCTTTCCATACCCAGGGAAGCCTAACTGTGAAAACATGTTTGTGTAAACTTCTTCTCTCCCTTTTTCCTAAAAATATTCCATGTTAGCTTTTATTATAGCTAAACAGAACTATAATATTCTCAGAAAAGGCCTGTGTCAGTTGGCTTTGTTAATATATTATTACATAGGCCTATGGTGTCTAATGTTTCAGAAGCAATGAGAGGGAGGAGGGCTTGTATTTCTTAAGTTTACTTCTGTAGAAAATGTAGATTTCACTGTTTCCCTGCCACTGACGGCAGATGTGATAAAGAACTCATTGAATTTCAGCTGGGAAAATGTGAAGTGGTAGTTTACTGTATCTTTGTAGAAAGTCTAGTATATTATTTGAAATTAGAGTGGAAGTTGTTTTATGGCAAACCTGGAGTCTAATTTGTGTCTAAAACCTAAAAGATACAGTTTATTTTGTTTTATAAACTACTACATTGTTGTCTTTTCTTGGCGGTTTTGTAATTTAAATTATTGTATGGGACTGAAGTCGAAGAACATAAAGCATACAGCCAGTGATAGATTCCTGATAGTATGGTAGAGCAAGAAGCGTGATGGTGAGAAATACCATTGTTCATCTATAGTCACCTAGAAAAAATGATACAAAATGAAACTGTGATCCATAATGAAAACTTAAAATAGGCTTGGAACTTTTGTAGAATAAATACCCTGTACTATTGTGATGTTATGCTTTCTTGATGGCGATGGTATGGTATTGTGCAGATGGTTAAGCTAAGTGTCCAGAACACTGAAGAAAAAAACCTCCAAAACTGGAACGTTTCATAAAAACGAAAACAATATGCGTTTTCATGTTTTAACTTATTTATTTTTCATTTATCTTTTCCAGGTTGCAGTAGTAAAACTGAAGAATGCAGATAAGGTTTTTGCCATGAAGATACTTAATAAGTGGGAGATGCTGAAGAGAGCTGAAGTAAGATTACAGTAATGTTTTCTGTAATCATGCACCCTGTTACTCTGCTGAATTGTTACTTCTCTTTCCACAGGACTCTGTGTATAGAGAGATTGAGGAGGTGCTTCACTACTTACTGACAATATGAAGAATGATATTAAAATAAGCTTAAAGGAGTTTGTCAGAAGGGTTAAAATGGCACGGAATCTTGGTGGAGCTGGACGTTTTAGATGTTATACCTTTTCTGTAATTGCCCGAGAATTACTGACTATACAAGCAATCTTTTAATGCATTTATTCCAGTTAGGAATGTAGTCTTTAGCAAGTATTTTCCATGGTGAAAGGTAATTACTGAGTTATAACTCACCAAGCCCATTATTTTATCAGTAGTTAGAACTTAGTCAAGGTCTGATTTGTAGATTGAAAAATCAGAAAGATAAAAGTTTCAAATTAAGTTGAGTGCATGTTTCATAAAAATTCCCATCTGCAAAAACTTGTGGTGAAAAGTTCCTTGTTAAAGCTTGCGTGCATTCTGTGTTCTGAAAAAGATGGAACAGCTCTTTCACCAACCCTCCTTTGCTGTGGGTTCCTGCGTTCATTGGACAACTCCACTCTTCGTAGAATCCTCAGTACATGTCCCTGGATTCCTTTGGAAAGATTGTTACAAAATGCAGTCTATAGCTGAAGACTTGTGTATGAATTTTAAACAGAGCATGTATCTTAACTCTTTAAATTGCTTTGAAATTCTTCATCTGTGCATACTAAAAATAAGCTGCCTAAAAAAAATAGACTCATAAAAATATAACTCGGTGTCTTACACATGCAAAGTTGCTTTGGCCGTTGGGTTTTCTTTAGTCCGGACAGTGTAAGCACTATCTTGGTGTCTCTTCCAACTTGTCTGATCGAATTACCTCTAACCTCAGTTCTTATTTGACTTCTACTTTGCTACTCTCAGACTGCCTTTGCTGTTCAGTTGCTTCCAAGTTTTTTCTAATTTCTGTATTTATGTTTCAATTATATCATTAGGAAATGAGATTAATGGAAAACCATCACACTTTAAAAAAAAATATTATCCAGATGAATTAAAGTCACTTTCTGATGTGTGCATATCCTGTCTCTTTTAATGAAAATGTTATCACATCAAGAAGTATAAATGGCATGCAGATTGTAGTTAGATGTACACAACGTGTTTCCTCTTTATCCAGAAATTATTCAGATACTGAGCAATCTGGTGTTAGTCTCGATACAAAGAGGTATTTCTCTCCAAGACAGATGTCATTACTGTAAATTTTATTATTTCAGTGAAAAAGAAAAGACCAGAAATAAAGTTCTACTCTATTTTCAAATGTACCCTTTTAAAGTCAGTTTAAAAGCTATTTCTTTCCATTAAAATGCAGTTATAAATAGGTTTGAAAGATTTTTCTCTATGCAAGGTATTAAAAATACTCTTCCCATGGGTCCAGCTGAATTTCTGAAAGTCTGAACCGCTAGCCTAAAAAGAATTACAGCTATGTTTTTCCATGTATTTGTAACCCATGGGTATACAGTGGAAAGAGAACCATCTGGAGTGAAAATGCATTGCAAAGCATGACCTTCAACAACTGTAACCTGTCATTTTTAAACGTTGATGAACGCATCTCACTTGCTACTACTGCTAGGAAAATGACCCATTTTGGCTCTGTTAGCAATGTGCTGCACTAACACTGAAATACACAGGAAAATCACACAGTCCAAAAATGCAAGACAAGCATATAGGTAGGTATATATGTAAATGGCAGAAATACATTGTTCATATATCCCTGTATCAGTTCTGTGGGAAGTGGGAGTAATTTGTAAAAGCAGAAGGGGAGTATGTATTCAGACACTTGTGAATGCCAAACTGAGGTTGATGACTGCAAGCTCTGAGAGTAGTTGTATGCAAAAACTTTGTTACAATGAAATTACAGAGGTTGCGAGGTCAGTGTTCTCTTTTTGTATTATAAAGAGCATAAGTTTTCCAAATACTTGCCACTGTTGAAAACTCAGAGATGTGATGTAGAACTGGAGACATTACTGATAGAATGAGTACCTGAAAGTGTGCAACAGCTTGCTGTTACACCCCCAGACCTGTTACCCTGAGTGTTGACAATCACTTACAGTTCCATGTGTGCCACGGTGGTGGCAGATGAAGCTCAGGAGAGACCAGGACAAGTATTATACAGCATGGAAGCAGTTAGCACTCCTGGAAGGTGCTGATTCTGAGCTATAGGAACATGAACAGCAAATAGCCAAGCAGCCTGAATTCTTTGCTGGTTGAAGGCCATATTAAAAATATAGATATAACCAAAGCAGTAAGGTGACTTTGCTATGACACAGAGTTGGATTAGATGACCTCAGGAGGTCTCTGCCAACAATTCAGGGAGACTGTGCCTAGGGAAGATGAAGCGTGGTGTTGAAATACTGAAAGGTGCAAAAAAAAGGCTTAATTTAAAAAAAACAAACAACAAACCAACAAAACTTAATTGAACTATGTTACAGCAATTACAAGAACCACTGCTACTTCCGCCCCCACCCCCGTGAATTAATGTAAAGCCCATGAGCCGCTTAGACTCTTTGGCTGTTACTGTCTCAGCTATGATCTACTGTGGTAGTAGCTCTTATTACTGTTACTGTCAGCTCTAGGCATGCTGCCCAGAGGTGGGTGTCTGGAGTGCTCAAGGAATGCATGGTCTTTTGTTAAATCATGGCAAAAACAAGTGGAATTATATAAACTCTCTGTAGTAACTAATCCTGTGAATTGTGTCATAACAAGTAGAGAAACTACATGTCGTTTATCCTTGTGAAAACAAGAGTTCATAGTATGTCTTGTTGAAATATGTCAAGAGTTTACAAACAAGGGAGGAAAAAAAAAATCAAGCTGAAGCATAGAACAGCTTTTCTTCGTTCTGAAGATCATCCTTTCCCCTTCTCCCACCCCGAGTCCATTTTTCATTTAATAACCTTTGAGAGTACTTGTTTAAAGTGTGTTTTGTTATTTTCTCAAATTTTAGCGATTGATCTCATGCATTATGCTATGATTAAAGTATACCATCTTTCTTTTTCTTGGTCTGCATTATTCTTTCTCGCTGTATTCACCAAAACAAGACTTGGTGTGGTTTATTTGCTTGCAGGAGGGAGTTATTTTCTGCTTTGCTTTTACTGCATGTACTCTTGCATATAGCTTAATTTAAAATGGTGTTTTGCTTTTCATTCTTCACTTTCCAAATCTCACAGCCAACAATAACCATGTCAGAGTTCTGGTATTTGCCTATTGTTTTTGGAAATGAAATTGGAAAAGTAAAAAGAAAAGGCTTGATTTTCTTTTAAATTTAGCTGTCTCCTAAGATGGAAGAGAACGAATATGGCTCAAATCGATGAAACGTGTTTGTGAAGTAGCGGAGTGTGTTGAAAGAGATTACGGTCTGCGTTTTTATCTAACTCTCCATCTGCCTTCTAAATAGAGCCCATACAATTATTATTCTTTCTTTTACACTATCTTTTAGACACTTTTCTGAACAAAATTGTGTGCTGGCTTTGCTATTTGGTACCTTTTGTGTTCTTGTGATATTCATTTCAGAACTCTGTCCCTTCAAAACGTTTATCATATTTCTTTGCTATAGTTTCTTTTTGGCTTCTCATCTGTTTGGTCATTTTCGTCCATCATTCTGCAAAGCTGCTTTTGCTGAGGTTTTTTATTCGCTTATCGGGGCAGGTTGCAAGACCTCCACTGAAGTAACTGCCTTGCTGCTTTCCAGTTGGTTATTTTCTTCACACTTTATCTCCGTTGTTTCATACATGTTCTCGTTCTTCTCTTAGGTATTCCTTAGCATTTCTTGGCAGTTCTTACTTCTCCTCTGTTCCACTTGCTATGAAGGCACCTTTTGCCTCCTGTGTTTCTTTCCAGTATATTGAGGGGAGGTCCTCCTGGATGTCTTATCAACAGATTATATCTGGCAAGAGCAATATTCAATTCTGTCCTACTTTTCCTGAGCAAGAAGCGTGGAGAAAACCCCAACTCGTTAATGATTATCAAACTATGGCTACATGGAGGTTATTGGCAGCAGCTTTCAAATGAAAAGAAGAACCTTGCTTATGTGAAAATTCAAGCGTAAAACTAGGCTAACAGCATGATGAGATAAAACAATGACACGAGACTCCAGATTCTAGTTCTTTAACTCCTATTGTAGTTATATAATGCCATCATCGATTGTTTTCTTCCATCTTATATTGCTATTCTGTCATTATTGATACTTGATTTCAATATATATATGTCCAAAAAAGGTAAGATTTTTGACTTGGGATTTTTAGACAATGGGAAGCAGCAGCTTATTTCTCCCTTTGCATCACTTAACAATGTAGAGAAGTACAACTATTTAAATTTAAAGAAGGTGGACTTTTCTGATACCTAGTTTTTCATAAATTTTGGCTTGTTTGGAGAGTGTAGCAAATGACTTTTTAACTGAGAAGAAATTTTGATTTATTATTTTCCCCCAAAATATAATGTTTAAACAAAGTCAACTTGCAAAATGTATTTCTTTATATATTTTTCTCATAGCCTATAATTATTTTTCTCCCCTTCAGACAGCCTGTTTTCGAGAAGAGAGAGATGTGTTAGTCAATGGAGATAACCAGTGGATCACAACGTTGCATTATGCATTCCAGGATGAAAACTATTTAGTGAGTGTTGCTTTTTTTTATATATATATATATATATATATGGATGGAAATGCAGATTCTTAGTTGTGCTTTGAGACAGAAATATAGTTTGTTTATTTGTTAATTTTATGTTATGGACCGTACAGACCACATGTGGATAAGTGATTTTGTGCATAAGATTCTGAAGGATGGAGGGTGGTCAGAAACTTTTATTAAAGTTTTGCTATAAATACCTCAAGAATGCAGTTTTGTTTTCTAAACCATTTTGCATTTTTGATAAACCTTGGTCTATCCACATCTTTTTTTTCTTACAATTTGTCACTCCAGTTTAATCGGATTCATAAAAATAAAAGAATTGGATTCATAAAAATCAAAGTGCACTTACTAACATAAATTTTCTATTTGACCTTAGTTTTTGTGATTAACATTGCTGAGTACTGTTTTACAGTTAGAAATGGGGAGTAGCCCCATTTTGAAACAACAGTTCATTTTGATTCATCTTTGCTTTTTTGAGGACATAAACCCACTAAGATGTCATAAAGCAATAAAATGTTCTTGCAGCATGGAAGAATTACACTAAATGTTCATAAATAAGAGTTGGAAGCTCTAATTGTAGATTAAAGTGTCTCTAATATTCCTTAGTTTTCAAGTATTTTGAAAGACTTGCAAATAGAATCTAATATGAGGAAAAAGTGCCAATTTTCTACGAAATCTTTCCCATTTAAAGTATGTTTTGTTTGCAGTACAGTTTTGTTAATATTTATGCCTGAAAAAGTAAACTACTACACCTTGATAGATTTCGCTTATTTGGGTTTTATTGCCCTGTGCTTTGGATTCTGTATCATTAGTAAGTTCTAATGTTTTCTTAAAAATCAACCCTGCAGTCATAATTTTTTTCCCCCCTAATGTGTCCAGTGAAAGAAGTACTATATGTGGAGTTCTTGCAGAAGTGCAGTGCTTTTTGCCATGATATTGCATTCTGTTCTGTCGGCTCAGATACTTGGAGGTCCATGGATTTTGGTGGAGTTCATATAGAAACAGGGCTCTGCATTTGTGAATCCAACTCTTGGCTTACATAACTCCCAGCCAGCTTCATGCTTTGTTAATGTGGACAGTAAAAAGAATCTCATGTTTCATGTATTCTGATCCTCCTATTAACAGTATTTCAAAGAAAATTTTATATATTATGCAACAGCCTGCTAGAATTCATTTTAATCTTGCCAGTTTCCTTACTTTCACTAAGCACAGAGCAGCTTCTGTTCTTTATCTTTGATAGTCTGCTAACAGGAGCTAGTTTTGCACCCTGCTGCGGAAAATATCAGTAATACTGATTTTCGTAATTTTAGTATGAATCTATCATTAGTTCTGTATGTGCTTTTATTAAAAATAAAAGGCCACAAAAGTAGCCTTTAAAAAAAAAAAAATCTGTGTAGGTTGAGAAGTAGATGTGGTTGAGCGGTGGATGTTGTTTACCTTTGACGTTGTCTGCCATAACATCATCATAGACAAGCTGACAAAGTATGTATTAGATAAGCAACAGTGAGGTGGATTGAAAACTGGCTGAACTACTGGGCCCAGGGGATTGTGATCAGTGACACAAAGTCCAGCTGGAGGCCAGTCAATCGTTCTGTAGCCAGGGCTCAGTACTGGGGCCAACATCTTCATTAATGACCTGGACAATGGGATGGAGTGTACCCTCAGCAAGTGCAGAGGTATTAAAAACAGGGAGAAGTGTGCCAGATGGCTGTGCCGTCATTCAGACAGACAAGCTGGAGAACCAGGCAGAGAGAAATCTCATGAAGTTCATCAAAGGGAAATGCAATGTCCTGCACCTGGGGTGGAATAAAATAAACCCAATATGTGCTGTGGGCCAACTGTCTGGAAAGTAGCTTTGTCTGAGGTCCTGGTGGATAACAAGCTCACCATAAGCCAGCAATGCACCCTTGCAGCAAAAAGGCCAAGAGTATTCTGGGCTGCAAGGAAAAGTGTTGCTAGCAGGTCAGTGGAGGTCCTTCCTCTCTGCTCAGCCCTGGTGCAGCTGCACCTGAAGTATTGTGTCCAGTTCTGGGCTCCCCGGTGCAAAAGAGAGATGGAGCTTACTGGTGCAAGTTCAGTGCAACACCAGAAAGATGATTCAGATAGTGGAGCATCTTTCATGTAAGGAGAGTCTGAGAAAGCTGGGATTCTTCAGCTTAGATAAGTGAAGGGTTGGCGGGGTTGTCATCAATGTGTATTAAATACCTGATGGGAGGGAATGAAGACAAGGGAGCCAGATTCTTCTATGTAGTGCCCTGTGACGGGACAGGGGACAATAGACAGAAACTGAAACACATGGAGTTTTGTCCACTTTGTGTTTTTACTGTGAGGGTGGCCAAACACTGGAACGTGTTACCTGGAGGAGTTGTGGAGTCTCCATCCTTAGAGATACTCAAAACCCAACTGGACACAGTCCTCATCAGCCTGCTCTAGCTGACCCTACTTGAGCAGATGAGGTTGGAGTAGATGATCTCAAGACGTCTCTTCCAACTAAACAAGTCTGTGATTTAGGATTAAATGCCCATGTTAAACCTCCATTAGTTACTAGAATTTAATGTCCTTAAATGTGTGCTTTTTCTTTCTCTTAGAAGGATGGTGCTGTCTTATAGTAGTATTTTGAGAAGTATTTGAGACTTGAATAGATCGCAGTGATTATGTGCATTTAGACAGTATTTTTAAAGGTTTCTTTTAAAAAGACCTTTTTAAGGACATCGGTCTTTGACACTGGATGGGATGCTATGCATTGACTGAATTGTTTATTTAAAATGTAGTTGTTAAACTTAGCTTTGATTCCTATGCACATGTTTAACTTCAAGCGCATGACTTAATGCAGCTTAAATGTTGGCATATTTGAGTTGAGGGTTTACTTGTGATTAGGCTGCTGTGTTGCTCTTGCAGAATGGGAGGTGCCAACTCCTGTATTGCAAGAGCCAAAATTCCTTTATTTTGGTGTATCAGTTACTGAGTTGTACTGCTTTTAAAAACGCTGAAGTATGAGTGCAGAGATTCCACATCAGTTATGAGAATCTTAAGAGGTTTTTTCAATACACTTTCAAAGCAGTAAGTTAAGCTCTTGCAGGTCTCACTATATCGTGTATCAGTTAATAATTATATTAAGTTCCAAAGGCTTAATGTATTTTCTAAAACTAAAACATGAGAAGCTAATACTGCAGATCTTGTTTCAGAGGGAGCGTAGGAGGACCACGAAATAGAAGATAATTATCTTGTGTAAGGCTTGTGAGCATAATTTATGAAGTTTACTATTCACATCACAAAGCAACAGATGAAATTTTGATTGTCAGCACATTTAGAATTTTGTGGAAATATGTTTTGTACTTTCTTCATTTCTTCACTTGGAATCAATGAGGATGCCCAGGTTATTCTGTATCAAATTGTTACAATCTTTGTTCATTGCCTTTATTGTTATGGAAAGTATGAAGGAAAAGAAGCAGGCATAAGTTTTCTGCCTGCCACACATCTTCCTTAAAGCTGATACAATTTTGCAGAATTTTTCCCACATATTTTAATTTCTTTTTCTAAAGGTGGGAAAGACTTGAACAAATGAGGACAACTAATTATAAAAAGTCCCTTTAAGTTGCTTTACCAAAATTTTAAAGAATCAAATTGTGATATACATTATTGCATCTTTAATATTTTTTATTATTTGTGACTCATTACACACTATTGTTATGAGTCACTGCTTCAACTGTGGATATATGCTGCCTTCCTGGAAGCAGAGGTTGGAACTCTAGGCAAAAGCTTTCAGATACTATATACTTCAGTGGGAAACTATTCTAACTAGTCTGTCCACAATGATGTTTGAAAGTAATGTCACAGCAGTGGGTGTTAAATTGGATTGCTTATAATTAGTTTGTTAGTTATAATTAGTTTGACTTTTTTTTTTCTTTTTCCCATTTGCCCTTCCAGTTGCTGTTCCACAATTAAACTAAACTAAGATAAAAATGTAATAATTGTTGTCCTGGTTTCAGCTGGGATAGAGTTAATTGTCTTCCCAGTAGCTGGTATAGTGCTATGTTTTGGACTTAGTATGAGAACAATGCTGATAACACGCTGATGTTTCAGTTGTTGCTCAGTAGTGTTCACACTAGTCAAGGACTTTTCAGCTTCCCATGGTCTGCCAGGGGCACAAGAAGCTGGGAGGGGGCACAGCCAGGACAGCTGACCCCAACTGGCCACAGGGCTATTCCATACCATATGGCGCCATGCTCAGTATAGAAACTGGGGGGAGTTGGCCGGGGGGCAGCGATCGCTGCTCGGGGACGGGCTGGGCATCGGTCAGTGGGTAGTCAGCAATTGCACTGTGCATCACTTGTTTTGTATATTCTATTATTATTATTAGTAGTAGTATCTTCCTCTGCTGTCCTATTAAACTGCCTTTATCTCAACCCTGAGGTTTACTTTTTTTTTTCCCCCTGATTCTCTTCCCCCAACCCAGCGGGGTGGGGAGGGTGAGTGAGCGGCTGTGTGGTGCTTAGTTGGTGACTGGGGTTAAATCACAACAGTCATGAATTTCCACTTTTCTTCAGGTTTTTTTGTCCAGTTATTTTGACCATGTCTTTAAAGGAAGTGGCATTTTGTTCTGTCATTATTTAGTAAAATTGAGAGAGGTTCTGATCTCTTTAAAGTTTTTGCACCTGATTCAATGGCAAGCAGGTTTTATGTTTCATTAATAATTCAGAAATCAAGTGTATTGATCCCTATCAGTTCAATCGGAGAAGGTGACACCTTCCACTGTTATGTTGGCAGATCCTGTATTGTGTGCAATGTCAACAATATCTGGAATTGTACTGTGAGTTACGGGAAGTCTCTTAATCTTTGCCTTAACCTTAGTTTAAGTCTAAAAAACTTTACTCTTTCAAATTGTTTGATGGGAAGATGGTAGGAAAAAGGGAAAAGGGAAGCCTGGGAAATTAGGGTCCTTGAATGAGATCCCAAGTTAACATAGTTGGTTTTGTTTTTCTAGGTCTGTGCTTTAATCCTTTACTCCTTTTGCATTCTATCAAAGGGTATTGTTTTTATAAGGGAATCCAGAGTATCTAAATATTTTATGTTTGGTGATGGGACAGTGGATGCAGCTGATACTATTTTGTCATGAGGCTTATTGTATTTGGAGAGGTATAAAGACAAAATATAATCAAGTAGATTAAATGTTAAAATGAGGCTGAACCAGCTTTTTTTTTTTTTTCCAGAACATCTGAGCATCTTGGTTAGCTTTTTTTAAAACCCATAATAATTTTTGCAATAAATTAGTTTTTATGCTTAAATTAGTTTTTAGTTTCTGATTCACTCAATAATTTTCCCT
>VZTL01062288.1:3044-13423 GCA_013400535.1 Scopus umbretta | reverse complement strand
TCTTACCATTCCCACTCCGTAGTACCTGGTTATGGATTACTATGTTGGAGGAGACCTGCTTACATTGCTCAGCAAGTTTGAAGACAGACTGCCTGAAGATATGGCTCGTTTTTATTTGGCTGAAATGGTGATCGCTATTGATTCAGTTCATCAGTTGCATTATGTTCACAGGTAAGTAATTTGAGCTCCAAATTCCTGTTAGAGTTATGGGGAGTTACTTGATGGAGTGAAAATAATTCCTGCTGAAGAGTTTAAGCTAGTAACAAGTATTTGCTGTAATAGTAAGCCCGACAGAAGTGACCTGCCTACGTCTTGTGGTTATTGAGAACTGTTGCTAACCTTGTACTGTGCGGTCAGAGACATGAATGAATATCTGGGTATGTGATGAATCTTGTACACTGGTGTGTTTCAGAGTTAATGATCTGTAATTTATAAAAGCAAAACTGGAAACATTTGTGAAATATGAACAGGTTTACTGAAAGGTCAGGTGATTCTGTGTCTTAATTAATTTGTTCAATCTATACAGAAGTTGAAACACCAATGTGTGGCCTGCTTTGGATTCTTTTTCACCATTTTCTTTTGGACTTTCATGAAATTATCTTTAAAATTAAATGAGGGCATTTGCTAAATATGTGGAAGTACTTGGTACTTGTCTTTACCTTGGCATATTAAAAAATATATATTCAAAGGAAAATATTAGGTCGTTTGTGTATAGCTTTTTTGGAGGCCATGATTGATTTTTTCCACAAAACTCGTGTCATCTTTTCTTTAATATATCATTCTCTACTGAATTCCATGGTAGTTCTTGTATGCAGAGTAAAAGATTACTTTACAAGAGGCAGAATTTTCAAATGTGCTCCATAGATGTACTTTGCTCTGGCAGAAATCAGGAGGAGAACTCCTGGCTGTTTAAGCTGAATCATTAAGTTGGCAGAATGCAGCACTTGGCTGCTTCATTCCAGAACAGGTGGCGGCATTTGTTTGTTTTGGTGTTTTGTTTTTTTTGTTTGTTTTTTTTTTTTTTGTCCAAAAGGTGTATTGCGNTTAGTTGGTGACTGGGGTTAAATCACAACAGTCATGAATTTCCACTTTTCTTCAGGTTTTTTTGTCCAGTTATTTTGACCATGTCTTTAAAGGAAGTGGCATTTTGTTCTGTCATTATTTAGTAAAATTGAGAGAGGTTCTGATCTCTTTAAAGTTTTTGCACCTGATTCAATGGCAAGCAGGTTTTATGTTTCATTAATAATTCAGAAATCAAGTGTATTGATCCCTATCAGTTCAATCGGAGAAGGTGACACCTTCCACTGTTATGTTGGCAGATCCTGTATTGTGTGCAATGTCAACAATATCTGGAATTGTACTGTGAGTTACGGGAAGTCTCTTAATCTTTGCCTTAACCTTAGTTTAAGTCTAAAAAACTTTACTCTTTCAAATTGTTTGATGGGAAGATGGTAGGAAAAAGGGAAAAGGGAAGCCTGGGAAATTAGGGTCCTTGAATGAGATCCCAAGTTAACATAGTTGGTTTTGTTTTTCTAGGTCTGTGCTTTAATCCTTTACTCCTTTTGCATTCTATCAAAGGGTATTGTTTTTATAAGGGAATCCAGAGTATCTAAATATTTTATGTTTGGTGATGGGACAGTGGATGCAGCTGATACTATTTTGTCATGAGGCTTATTGTATTTGGAGAGGTATAAAGACAAAATATAATCAAGTAGATTAAATGTTAAAATGAGGCTGAACCAGCTTTTTTTTTTTTTTCCAGAACATCTGAGCATCTTGGTTAGCTTTTTTTAAAACCCATAATAATTTTTGCAATAAATTAGTTTTTATGCTTAAATTAGTTTTTAGNTAAAATTAAATGAGGGCATTTGCTAAATATGTGGAAGTACTTGGTACTTGTCTTTACCTTGGCATATTAAAAAATATATATTCAAAGGAAAATATTAGGTCGTTTGTGTATAGCTTTTTTGGAGGCCATGATTGATTTTTTCCACAAAACTCGTGTCATCTTTTCTTTAATATATCATTCTCTACTGAATTCCATGGTAGTTCTTGTATGCAGAGTAAAAGATTACTTTACAAGAGGCAGAATTTTCAAATGTGCTCCATAGATGTACTTTGCTCTGGCAGAAATCAGGAGGAGAACTCCTGGCTGTTTAAGCTGAATCATTAAGTTGGCAGAATGCAGCACTTGGCTGCTTCATTCCAGAACAGGTGGCGGCATTTGTTTGTTTTGGTGTTTTGTTTTTTTTGTTTGTTTTTTTTTTTTTTGTCCAAAAGGTGTATTGCGGTTGGTTTTGGTTTGTTACTGGGTTGTATTTTGTTTCCTTTGAGATTGTGGCTCTTCATAAAAGAGTTGTAGCTAGGAGTGCTTTAAGGTGGGGTGGTTCTAAGCTGAAAATTGCTTTTCTGGAATATTTTGAAGTCTGCTAGTTTTGTTGAAGAACTGCATCTGCCTGCTAAAAAGAGTGCTTTGTGGAAAAACTGAAGCAGAGTATTTTCCTTAAGCAGTTTTCTTGAATTTTGAAGATATCAACTGTGTTATTTCTGAGAAACCGTTTGTTCATTTAGGACTTGATGTGAAAGGGTTTTGTATTCCATTTAGTTTCAATCTAACTTTTAAAATGTGTTTGTGGGTAAACTGTTGAGATGCTGTCTTCTCTTACCAGGTGGAGAGTACTTCAAGTACTACATAAACTGCTTTATTTTACCCAGTCAGTCTGTATATGTGGCAGTAACTCTTCCCAGAAGAACAGATGACCACAATCTCTCCCTTTTCCTCCAGACAGATCAAAACTTTTGTAATTCAGCACTGTTAGTATGTCATATGCAGCAGATGTAATGTTTCCATCTCCAAATAGTTAGTGTCCCCAAGATAAAATAGGTGTTGATGTAAAATTTTGGTAGAAAATTCAGTAACGTTGCAGTTCTAAACAACATACTAATTATTATGCTAGCATATTTATTACTATGAATGTTTAACAAAAAAAAAGCCTCTATACATTCCCAGTCCTTTGTTGTTTGATTTGTGGCTTTGCCGGTGAGGTTCCCATGTTTATAAAGCTCTAAATGCCACTTCGGCATTTTATCATTAATACTGCTGTAATAAAGTGTCTGTTTATAAGGGCATTTTTGCAAAGATTAAAAATGTAAAACTTAAGTATATGTTAAATGATCAGCCTTTGAAATGAGACCCATTCCACTGTTAGTTTTGTTAGGATATTTGCTACTGGTAAAGCAAAAGAAAGGAAGAGAAAACACATTGTCTAAATGCCACTAATGCTCTTTTCCTGAAAGTTTAACCATGGTGGCCACATCCTTTTTGGGAGTGTGTTGTGCACAGGAAAGGACATAGGAGAAGAAGGAGGAAAATACTACTAAAATATGGCTATTGTAACAGCTGCAGTATTGGTATTTAGGATGAATAGCCAATATGCATCAGGATTTGATCTCAATTGTAGCTAGTGAACTAGAAATCATGATTTAGGCATGTTGCGTTCCAGATTTTTTTCATACAATGAGATAGCAGATTGTTTTGGTTTGTTTTCTTTTAGTGCTGCGGTTCTTTCAGGATAGGTTTTCACATTAACCGTACATGGCATTGTACTTCGATGATAATTTTATTTTTCTCTGAATATTTTTTTGTACCTTTTAAAAAGTGTATTTCGGTTTTTATTCTCAGTGTGCCACTCTTCTTGCTCTTCTCTGTCCTTAATCGTTTTTCTGCTGTCGGTTTTGTTTGGGAGTGATACTGATTGCAGTGGTAGTCGGTGTGCAGACCACTCCAGTGTCCAATGCAAGTCACTTTTCTGTCCTAAAGTACATTGGCCAAGGTTCTCAAACATCAAATACAAGTAACCTCAGCATTACTTAAATGAAATTGCTACGACTGTATTTCAGGTTTTGGAGTTCCAAATTTGAATGCCATTTCTGCACTAGCACTGTGGGATTATGGTTTGAACCTGTAGTGGGAAGGAGAGGAAAATCTAGGCATTAGTAGAATTGTGCAGAAAAATTGCATGATGTTTTCAAAGCTGTCTCCTGATACGTACCCAATTGATGAATGAGAAAAGTTGCTAGCTGAAAATAACATCAGTACTACTGTCTTTAGGATATTCCCAATTTTTTTTCATTTTTTATCCACTTTCT
Organism: Scopus umbretta; assembly: GCA_013400535.1. Lineage (NCBI taxonomy): Eukaryota > Metazoa > Chordata > Aves > Pelecaniformes > Scopidae > Scopus > Scopus umbretta. The sequence goes on along the minus strand of VZTL01062288.1, from coordinate 9,274 downwards.
AGTTTAAATAAATATGTGATAGAATGTTTTTGAAATAACATCAGGCAGAACATAAAACCTTGATAATTTTTCATTTCTGATAATTAATTTCTGTGAACAAATGATGTGGTATTTTACCTGATAGTTAAATGATGGCTCAGAATGTTAATAAAACAGCCTTTTACTATTTTACCATATTTACTATAACTTTTGCTATTGTTGCACCAGCGCTGGCATTTCCAAATGACATTGACAACTCCAAGACCAACTTTAGAAAGAAAGCTTCATCTAAGTTAACTATATGTGCAGGTGTTCACAATGAGGAAGAAAGTACATATGTATATCTCTCACAAATCCATGACTTGGGAGTTCATGTAAAGCTTATACCTACCCCCAATACCTTAAGTTACTAATGTGTGTTAATGAAGTGATGCTTGCTTGTAGGCCAAGGTTAAGTATTGTCTTGTGCCAGTTTTGTGCAAACTGTAGTATCATACAGGGCAAGATTTTATATTCATTAGGAATCAACATCAGTTTGTGTTTTATAGATTTGTAGCACCTTTTTTGTTTGTTTTTTGGCTGAAAAAAGCCTTTACATGCATTAATATTAATTTCAGTTTCAAGGTTGTGTTGTTACTTAATTCCTCCTGGTATATGTTAAAAGCTTGTATTTGCATGCATTATCAAATATCCAGGTGTGGGCTGGAGTAAAACTCTTTATTGGGTTAAGCTGGGTAGCTACACTTTATTTATGCATGTTGCGTTACCTCAAACACGTAAAATATATTTTTCCTACAACTGAGACTTTAACTCCTTAATTACTTTATTGGTGAGCAAGGTTTTCTCTCCATTTTATGTAAGGTGGAAATTGAGGTTTGAAGTGCTTGGTTTCATCCCTAAGACATTTAAGTAAAAAAGGCTTTAGAAGGCCTGGTTGCCACTAGATGACCCTTCCCCAGAGCATTGCAGAAGATACCCTCAGGGCACGTACTAGTCCTAGGCACAGTGAGCGTGCCGCTGGTGGCTTTGCATGCCCCTTCAGTCCGTCTGTGCTGCTGCCTTTTGTGCTGTCTTCCGAGACAGCCCTTTCTTCAGTAAGGGTGCATGTCGGTCTGTCTGTCCTAAATTTCATTCGGGACATTCCAGCTTCTCGAATTATAAGTGTTAATGTGCTTGGGTAATTTTCATCTTGACTTTCTTTCCTCCATCTATTTGTTCTGTGTAGGGTTGCACAGCGATTCAGTGCACAGCGAATTTGCAGCTAGGGAGCGATCAACATTTAGGCTTATGATCCTCCAGACCACTGCAAAAATATTCATTTAAAAAAATAGTTTTCACTTATTGGCACATACCCACATTAAACAGCCTTATTTTTCTATCGAATGGTAAAACAATCCTCACTTACCTTCTTACTAAGAAAATATTTTGGAAGGATTATGAAACACCTATGTTAATTTTTTATTTTTGTTGGTTAGGTTTATGGGCGGATAGGCAAGCTCTCAAGTTACATACATTTCAGATGTTGTCTTTTGCATGTGAAAAGATAGGCATGCAAAGCATAAACACACCTACTTCCATAAGGTGTGTGAGATGAACGTTAGCTTGATCAGTATGTTTCTGGATTTCTAGTTGTTGCTGTCTTTTAGTCTGAAGGATTTTAACATTTTAGCATTCTAAACCACCAGATGATTTTTTTTTCTTCTCTTTCCATTTTCTTTATCAACTTCTGAAATTTAAGTTGGGCTTCAGTGGAACATTTGAGCTCCTAAAATGTAGAGCAGCAGAATTCTCTGTGGAAGTGACATCCTTTCTGAGAAATATTGAACGTACGGGAATAAATGTGTTAGAGGGATAAAAGAACTGTCTATTCCCCATCAAGCCAGTCTCTTCTTTGCTTTTAACAAGAAGGTACTATTTGTTCTCAGTAAAAATCATCTTAGGGACATCCCTGAAATATTTACTGTAGTTAGCAGGCAGCTGAAATCTGGGATTCTTTGTAGGATGCATTTCACTTTCAACTATAAGTTTCAGTGCCAGCATATCCATTTTTGACTTGCTGAATAAGTGGTTTTCGGTCTTCTGGGTGTATCCCATCTTTTCTGATCATTAATTTGCTTAAGTGGAAAATTTGGGGGTGGAAGGCACATCCTAGGGAGTTAGCTGCATTGCGCGGTATGTCTGAGTTGAGTTGGCACAAGGATGAGCCAAGTGCTCTGGCCTTTGGTAAAGTGAACCGTAATTGTGGGTTTGAATGAAAGCAACACGTATTTTAAGTGTTTACCAAACTTTGCAACAGACATAATGTTGAACGCACACATGAAGATGTCCTTACAAAATGCTGAGAGTGAAGGAAACAGGGCTAGAAAAATAAGGAAAAAATAACACTAGATTATTTTGATAGTCTGCTGAAAATGTATTGCTTTGAAATGTTGCATGGTTTAGTTTTACATGGAAAACTGCAGGACAGAAAGTTATTTTAGTGAGTATTTGGTAAGCTAGTGCTTCCTTACAAGGTATTCCTTTACAGAGGTAGGAGAGCTCCATGAGTCTAGGCTCTGTGTTTCCTCTCCGTTTTTCCACTGAGGAGGGGCTGGAAGCAGAGGTCATCTTTACAGACTTTGGGTTTTCCTTTTGCCCTGTGACCTTATATGCTATAAATGCTGGCGGCTGCTCCCATAGTACCCCCTCAGGGTGGCATTTTATTTGCAGTGAGGACTGTAGGAAGTTAATGCTATTTGACTAGGATTTGTTGGTAGGATTTCCGAAGGAACCTGTGATGAACTGGAAGTATTTTGAAATAAAAGACCCATGTATGCTTGGAGTGCCAAGAGCTGGTGGATCAGACTGGCTGTGCTATCGTGTAGAAGACAAATTGTTTCTTAAGGTATTGTGTCTAGTGGGAGTGTTAATTTAAGTGAAAGCTGTGTAAATGGGTGCCTGAGGTAGCAAAGACCTATGTTCTGTGTTATTCGAGCAGAAGGAATTTAGAAACCCTGACTGCAGTGCCTTGAGCGATAGTAGCCTTGAGTAGTCCTTCCAGCAGAGGTGCTTTTACAGATGTTTCCTTCAGCCTTTTTTCTCCCATTGTTCCTCTCTCTCAAAGACCCAGGCTCCAAACATCCCTACTGCTCTGCTGAACCGAAGGTTTGTGGGGCTGTGCAGTGAGCTGAATGAGGACACCAGTCCAAGTTAGAAGTAACTTTACATTTTAACTAACCTGGGTCAATTCTCCAATCTGTTTGATGAAGAAGGAGAATAGGAGGAAATAGCTTTAAGCTGGTCTTTCCAATAAAAATCTATGTTCATCACATTGTGCCCATTTTTCCCTCTGCATCCGCTGAGTGGTACTTGAGATACATGGCTATCTATTCAACTTGATAATTTTTTTATTTTTTTTTTAAAAAGACACAAGAATCTGTTGGAGCTTGGGTATCTTAAATGTAGTTAGCCATAAACCTCTCAGAAATAAACCCTTCCCCTTTCATGTCTGATACCTGCCTCCTAATGAAGGAAATTCTTAATTATTGTGAGTTGGGGAAGGCCAACAAGACAAAGAGTGCAATCCTCCGTTCTTTCTGGTGAGTCCCCACCACTCCTTTAGCTAGACAATTATACCTTTATTGGAAAGAAGACTCAGGTAAAGGAGGAATGTGTAGATGAAGATTTTTTTTCTTTTTTATGTAGATTGGTATATCTTCTGGTGAAGTTCCTTGAAAGGCAGATGGATGTGAGCACTCTGTCAGATGGTATGTAATCCTTTTTAGGTAGGAACTGGATGTGGTTGTCATAAAACAGAAGTATGTAAACCCTCCTAAAAGTGAAAATGAGAGACAGGCAAGAAAACAAGTTTGACTGAAAAGGATCCTTTTTAACCTTGTACCTTAATGGGAAAATTCTTAATGCCAAAAGTCTTATATAAAAAAACCCTGGTCTTGCCTTCCAAGTAATAATGTTTATAGCACAGCTCAGTAAATGCTAAATGTGATGGAACTTTCCAGGAGATACTGATGCCTCTAGCATTTCACTTCTTTTGGTGTTTGCAGAAAAGAAAGTCCATGTTAGAACTGTCATAGCTCTGATACGAGATCTGTTTCAGTGTCGTATGAAGTTGGAGGTATTTTTAAAATTTCATAACTTCTTTTGAAGACAGAACATTACCATTTGTAAAGCTGTTTGTATGCGAGTTAAGCTATAATTTTACACTCATTCTTTTCTGATTATTTCAGACCTGGAAATATTTTCTTCTATGACTTTCTTTGATATCCAAAATCAACAGCAGGAAAGTAGGAGAAAAACATTTTCCTTATTTGTCACTTTTTAGTCCTAGTGACTGTGGTTCTGAGTGTGTAATTAGCCCATTGTTTAGTGGCTGAGAATAGAGTTGGTAATTAACACTTTCAGTGGTTTTGTTCTTGTATGTAAAGCTCAGAACGATGCAGGCAGAAATGAGGATGGCAGTTGTGTGATGGGAGCCTTCATTATTCTAAAATTTTTTGTTATATTAGAAGGAGACTAACTGCCTCATGTTTTGTCTTCAACAGACTTTTCATTTCATTATCTCTTTCGTGAACACAGTATTTATTTAATTACTACTCCCTTTCATAGTATCTCAAATTTTCATTATTTATTCCCTATGTGCTCCTCAAGTTCCTCCTTAGAATGCCTTTATTTTATTTATGATTAAGGGCCCTTTGCTTCTTTCTTTTTATTTGAAATACAATTGGGTTTATGTTGTTAGATTAGATTAGGTCAGATTAGAAGCTGCCACAGGACACATTCATTATCATCTTCTGAATTTGAGTGTCCTGTAGATTTGTCATTGCATAAATAAGCAATAATAACTTGGCTTTATTGTTTGATATTCCTGCAGTGTTAGTATAAAACCATAATACGGACATGACATTTCTGAATTAAATTGCTGTTGCCCCAACCACTAGATGTAATACTTCCTTTTCTTCATAGTGAATTAAGATATCCTTGAAGATACCTTAATTATAAGATATCGGTGGAAGAATCTGATTCCTAGAAGGGCAGTTAAGGAAGCATCAGTCCAAATAACCTTGTCTGTATTGAAGCTGTTCTGCAGTAAGCATTTCCCTGTTACCTTTCCAGAAGAGCTGTTGTGTTGTTAGAAGAGCCTACCCCATGTTCCTTTTTAGTAACAGCAAAATACTACAAGACTTTAACTTCTTACATGAGAAGAAAATAGGTCACTTAACATCCTGCAAATTGGAATACTGCTTACAAAGCAGATGCTTGTGTAAGGTCATGCTTGGTTCAGTTATGGAAGGCTTAGTGGTTGGGGTCAGGGAAGCAAGACCTTGTGGAGCTTTATCTGAAAAGTTGTATTAAAATCTTTATTGACTCAGGTGCGGTGATGTTTGTGCTGTTCAGTTTTTTCTTTATTAGCTATTAGGGGCAGCCATCAGCATTTCCTCGTGCAGGAGGAAGCAGTGATATTACTGCCACTGTAACTCGGTAATTTTTAATCAGATACAGCCTGTAAAATCCAGGAAAAGGGCATTAGAAAGGTACGAAAGAGAAAATACTGGCTAGAAGGGAAGGAAAAAAAAGGGGGAGGGGGGCTAAAATCTAACCTGGTATAATGGTAGCAAAGTTGTGTCTTCCTTATATAGAAAATTGAACTTTTAGCACAGAAAGGAATTTACTTTTACGCAGGTTCAGGTCTTTTAGGATTAAGTTTAAGGGCTGAAAATTCAGGCCATAGCTTCCTATCTGAGAGATTAAAAGAATTATTAATTTGTTTTATTTTTCAGCAAGCATTTTGCCTTATGCTTTATGTTAAAAGGAAAAAATGTACTACATAGACAACTTGAATACAAAGACTTTTTCGATAACACTGTCCTTTATTCTTAATAAGTATAATTTTAGTGTGTTTGAGCAAACTGTGCACATTTTTTGTATTTTTTTTTTAAAGTTCTGACATGTTTTTCTGCCAAGCCACAGCAGGTACTGGAGATACTGGGATACATTTAGATCAAATGCATTTCTTCCTTTACAGCCTCTGGCTACAGTTCCTTCCGCAGTCTGTTGCTATCAAGGGTTTTAGGCAGATGTTACAGTGTTTATTGTATCTGGATCATGCTTGTCAATATGTTTTGTTTGTTTTCTAACAACGAAAGCAAAAAACATCTCAAACTATTTATGTCTTAGGTCTGTTATTACATGGTAGAGTAGTAGAACTGTAGACATATGCTTCAGACTTGGTCTGGCTTATTCCTGCATGTTTC
>VZTL01062287.1:0-25826 GCA_013400535.1 Scopus umbretta | reverse complement strand
TGGCATAGGAACAGGAAGGTCGATGAAATACAGACTGGAAATTAAAGAGGTGACCTTGCTCGCTACAGCTGTGAGATCTTCAGATGGGAATGGTAGACTCCTGAAAACCCTACTGACTTTGCAAAACAGAGCTTGACTAGCTCAGGAAAGGGAGTGCAGGATGTGATGGCAGAAGGCTCGTCTTTGACAAGTGTTAATTTACTTTAGGGTGCATTTTAAGACCCCACATCAGCCCCCGGTCTGGGCAGCACGAAGGTGAAACAAAGCTTTTTCTTTTGCCTGCTTTGGACAGAGATGCAGCACAGTCTGACCAGGCTGGCAATTAGCAGTGCTGCTGGCACCTTCCCTCTCACTGACAACAAAAAAAAGAAATCATGAACAGCATCACTGACAACACATCAGGCCATGGACTAAAGTTTATTTGCTTTTCCCGTTTACAGTACTCAATAAGGAATGTTAATGGAAAGTTGTTTAACCTCAGAAGGCAAAAGCTAAACTCATGAATAAGATGTCTTGGAACATTTTTGTTTGAAATTTCCTTCTCGTTCCTCTCACCCACTCCACCCCTCCCTTTCTTTCCTATTAAACTGAAGTCAATTTCCCTAATAAAGTCCAAAGCTTTAAATCCAGCCTAAAGTTCATGATTGCTATCTTTCCTTGAATAAACAAAATACTTTATACCTTCTGCCAGAGGCACAGACCTCTCTTATTTGCAGGGCAGAGTGGTAACAACATTTTAAACACTGCTTTGCGCACAATGGCCTATGAAAGCTGAAAACTGTGAGAACTGAGCTGCTCGATCCTCATTCTTTATCAGGAACTGGGGTGATAATGAAACCTGACATATCGTGCTGCTTTCCTCGATCAGCTCCTGATTGCAGGGCTGCATAAAGAGGAACCCAATAAAGGTGAAATGGGACCTGTCCATAAACCCAGGGACTGATCCTGCAAAACCTCAGGTAGCTCTTAGGTGTTTTATACAGAATCAAGCCCTAAGTGCCATTGCCAATAGCAAAGAGATAACCCAGTCAGATAGATAGCCAGGAGCCCTGGGCAATGCAGCAAACTTGTCCAATAAGTAGCAATGGGAATGTGACTCTGGCAGATACAATATCCACAAAGTACTACTGAGAAAGACAGCTGTTTCTCATCAGGTATTGCCCTGACACCAAATGCTCCCCTAGAGATGAACCCCCTTTTCACAAGCCACTGGACAATGTCCCAGAGGGAGGGTTACCATTTGGGGTGACTTAGCCAGACCCAAACCCTCCCTTTGAACCTGTAGCAGCGCTGAGTTTGCTACCTCCTTGATTCACATGCCTGCAGCCCATTGAAGAAAACAGAAAACTACGAGAAAACCACAGCTCCTCACTGAAATGTCTCCTTTGGGCTGTTAAATCAAAACAAAACAGAGCAAAAAAAAGCACATTATGATGCAGGAGTTTAATGTGCCCTTCTAGCCACACATGTTTCCAATGTATTTTATAACAGCCACAACAAAACACAATTACTTGGTGTAGGCAGGCATGGATGGCTCAATAAAAGTCCAGACTGGGCTGTGCAGACCAAAGCTGAGGTAAGGGCTTCTCTCCCCCTTCCCATTTGCACAGTCGCTCTCTGTCACCACATATTGTCAATGATATGGGGCTGGTGTGGGCAGGGGGAATGGAGATGGTGAGACTTGGAGGTGATGGAGAGCAGATCATGTAGCTGCTCACTTTCCCGTCTGGCACCTTTGCCGGGTTGTGGCTGCTGCTGGCAAACTCACGTTCTGCAGAGGCATGGCAAAGAGCAAGAGTAAAGAGCACATGAGTTTATGAGTGAGGTGCGAGGGCTCAGCTGCATTATGGAGTCAGCCCAATGACTACAGTCTTCTTTTGCTTCCCTACATTAGGGAATGACCATCTGCAACAGAAATAAAGAGTGCACTTAAGTCTCTTGGGCATCAGCAACTGCTCTGACATAATCCCACCATGTTTTTCCAGTATACTGAGCCTGTGAGCCTACACAGGTCCTGACCACTGCAGTAAAGTCATATATTTGTCCAGAGGATGGGGAATGATGGTGGGTTTGAAAAGGAATCCAGGCACAACCTGTGAAATTCCCTGTCAACAGCTGAAGAAAGGAAAGGACTTCCCTCCCTTTTTCTCCACACATTGTTTGTTTACTTCTAAGCAAAGTATAGCTTAACTCAAATTAAAGGAACACAATCAGCAGTAAATCTTACGGTAGCTGCACATTATACTACATTACACCTGCAGTGCCAGAGTCCGAGATTGTTATAATACAGAACCCTGTTTTCTAGAAAAATCAGATGCGATCCCAGGTCATGTGGACTTTCCAAGTGTTCACGAGTGCTGAGAAGTGATGATGTACATTCATGAATCACATCCTATTTACAGCTGTCATAAAAACCCAACCCTTCAAGGATCTGAAGATTAAAAGCCCCTGTGCCCCAGGATAAAAGTTGTATTCAGCCAACATCCATATAGGCAGTACTTTAAACTGATTTCTAAGGCCTGCTTGTTGTAATAAAGCTTGCAGGGCAGGACCTACCTAGGACATGGCTTATCTTCTTGGCTCTACTTGAAGACTTGGGCACTGCCTTTTATTTCAATGTTTAGGTGCTGCTTTAACCAACATGCCTCCTGCGAAATTTTTTAGTCAATAAAATCTCCCACATTTTCCTGCTAACTAGGCACTGAAAATCCAGTTACAGTCAGATGTTCACTGCCTAACAAGAGCTGTGCCTTCAAGTGTAACTTGACGTTATGCAGCCGCTGTGCACCTCTGCCTTTTTAAAAATTCATTTGGGTGCATCATTCAGCTTCTGAATTCCAGTCAGTTCTGGGTAATAATAATCATTCATTTCATCGATTTCTGCTGCATTCCTACTCAGGGTAAATAATAAGGCAGCTCTGTGTCGTGGATTCAGACGGAGACTCCAGGCCTAACAATGATTGAAAGCCCCCATGTGGGTGTAAAGAAGTCAGAGACAACAGCATACCAATTATGAAGCCCTGCACTTCATCTACTGCTGGCAAAAGAAAAGGTTAATTATCTAAAAATAAAGCAACTGTATGCTGGTGCAGGAGGGTGAACTGGGAGGAGGGCTGTGGAACAAACAAGATAAGGTTGTGATCTACAACATTAGAAGACTGCGGCTGAATAAAGAACTGTCCAGTATAACCTGCCACCCACAGGCAAATCAAATTGCACGGCTGAAAAACCTCGACCAAAATAAATGGACTACGTCATGTCTTTTAATAAGCTTTTTCTGGTCCTGACATTGAAACCAACAGGTGCCCAGGAGCCACAGACACTCTCACACCCACTTAGTTACTCCAAGGCTGTACGTGTTCAAATGACTTACCACACCACAGCGAGCCTGAGGCGTGAGGACTGAGGTCAGAGCTGAGCTTTCTCAGTGTTTCTGCTGCCTTTTAAGAAGACAAGGGTGATTAGTTACTTTTTGCAGATGTGGATTTGAAACCTCATCTCCAAAGCGCTGTTGTGTTTAGGGTTTTACTCTCCATGAGCATCCATGAATCACGAAAGGTCTAGGGAGTTGGGAAAGCACCCAGAAGTTTGGGAGTGAGGTTCACCACCGCAGACACACAGGCAGGCAGCTGGCATCTTTCAGTGTTTGTGAAGACCACTGTAGTAGAGAAAAACTCAGTAACCATCAGTGGTTCTGCTGTGTGAACCCAAACAGGCAAGGCTACATAAGAACAAGAAAGAAACTACACTCCTCCCGTTTGCCCTCCTCATTTTGAAGGCCTGCCAGGCAGTGAAGGACCTCACAAGTAGGCTCCAGCTATGTATTTATGACAAAGAGGAAAAAGCAGTAACTCCTCCAGGCTGGGATAATAGCTAAGAGAGTACAAAGCATATGGAGTCAATCCCACTGAGTGAAAAGAAAAATCACCAGTAAGACCAATAGGACGTTAACAGAGTCTTTAATATAGACCTTAAGTACAGCTTAGAGCCTGGAACACGCACTTTCTAATGTTACTTTTTTCTAAGTCATTCATTCCATTGAGTGAAAATCTTGAGGGCCATTAATACTTTGAGTTTTATAGCAGCTGAAATCATCAAAGGCCATTGCAGATGTTCCCTGCATTCTACGCAACCCCCTCTGAGAAGGGAAGGGGAAAATACCATCTCTGAATAAATAAAGGACCTGAGGCACTAAGATGCTAAAATTAGTTAATTGCACATCACCTATCTATAGAGCTGGCAATTTTCTCATGTCTTGTCTCCTAGCAGGTCCCTTAATCACCTAACAATTCATCTGGGTTAAAGAAGCTGCATTACAAAAAGCAAAAAAATCCAAAACAATCCATAACAAAATGACAAATTTGGATTAGGTTTTCAGGTCACTGTACTAAATACTGCCACTAATGGTGTTAAATATACATAGCTTCAGTTGCACTGAGCTAGAAATGGATCCCATTAACGTTCTTCATATTTTTGGTCAGGGCAAATACACATAGGCATAGGTGAGTGCTCAAGAATTCCTATGGGGTCACAAGAAGATGTCTGCAGGAGGGGGATGGCTCCCCCTCATGTCAGTCCTTTGGCTGCCCTCTTAGGACAAGTGGCTATTCGTACTGTTGCCATGAGGAGAAGAAATCAGTGGGTGATACAGTCAGGTGTCACTTTGATACAATCATATATAGACAGTCTTGCTCTGCTGAACACAGGATGGAAGTTCTCTCTCTTTCTCCCATGCTCTTGCTTTAATTTTAAAAGAACTGTAAGCTGCCTTTCTGAAACAAGGACTGTTCCCAGTCATGTTCCATTCCCAGTGGGAACATGACAAATACCACACTCATTCATCCAGGACCAGATGTACCATAGCTGGTGTGGTGGGCTGACCTTGGCTGGCTGCCAAGTGCCCACCCAGCTGCTCTCTCACTTGCCCACCTTGACAGGATGGGGGAGAAAATAAGATGTAAAAATCTCATGGATCAAGATGAAGACAGTCTAATGAAAAAACGCAAAGGTTCTGTGCAGAAGCAAAGAAAAACAAAGGAGATGTATGCTCTATTTACTATCAGCAGGTGTTATCCAGGCACTTCCCAGGAAGCAGAGCCCCAATATACATACTGGTTGCTTCAGAAGACAAACCCCTTAATAATGAATCATTCCCCCTGCCCAGCTGTTGCTTCAGAAGACAAACGCCTTAATAACAAGTCATTCCCACTGCCCCCCTTTTCTTTTAGCTTTTATTGTTAAGCATGATGTCATACGGTAAGGGATATGCCTTTGGTCAGCTGAGGTCTGCTGTCCTGGCCGAGTCCCCTCCCAGTCTCTTGCCCACCCCCAGCCTACCAGCCCTTGGGTAGGGTGTTGGGGAGACAGACTCAATGCTGTGTGGCTACTGCCCAGCAGCAGCCAACACATGGGTGCATTACCAGCACCACCCTAGCTACAAGTGCAAAGCACAGCATTATGAGGACTGCCATGGGCAGAGTTCACCCCATCCCAGCCAGACCCAGTACATGGTTTCATGGGTTACATCATGTGGGACAACTTCATCTGGCATGTTGATGTGTCCCTGCCAAAAGAGGTGGAAAGGAACTAGTTTAAAGTTTTGGCTGGATGGAAATATGATGTCAGCATAACACCAAGCTGTGTGCATGCACAAATTCACAATACAGGTCTGAAGAGTTGTATTTTCCCAGAGGGAATTCCATGTGAGCTGCATGTACTCCTCATGGCCGCAAAGGAGAGTATTTTTATTTAGAGACATTCTTACAGACTTAGGAAGTCATGCTCACCTTAAATATCACCTTAAATATCTTAAATATCTTGATGAGCTAAACCATGGCATCATGAGAAATTGTTGTCTGTAAAATTGCTATAGAGAAAGGAAATCAGCCAATCTTCTACTTTTACATGATTACTTATTTCCTTGGAGTCTTGTTACTTGAAATACAATGTTATTTGCTAACACATGTCTGTTACTAAAACCCTGTGGGTATGGACACTCTCTGACTGTTTTGCTGGAGAGCTATGCACTTTCCCAGCTAATACCGGTCATCAGAAAGCTTTTCTTTCAAATAGATCCTCCTCCTTCTCATTCCTAAAGCAGCCTCAGCACTTACGTGGAAAAGCCCTCTTTTCCTATATAAATGCCCACAGAAATGAACTTCAGCACAGAGCTGAGGCACCAGCATTTAAGGCTAAGGACTGCAACAGCCATGCAATGGGGAATAGCTTGCTGTTTGCCAGGTGCCTCAGACACATTCTCATCATCCTCAGTGTCAGTCTAACACATAGCAGACACTTGTGCTTATTTACAGAGCCTAAATGCAAACAAAACCCTGAAAGGACCTAGAGGTAGGGAAAAAAGACAAAAGCACAAATACTTATTTGCTTATCTTAAGATCAGCTCCAAGAAGACATCTCTCACTCTAATAAGCCATACCTAAGGACCCATTTCTTACCTAAGCTTCATGTCTTTAATACTCTTTCCTAACAGAAAACCTCAGTTCATTTGCTTCCCCTTCCTTGGGGTCCCCTGGGCTTCTCTTCAACTTCAAGTCACTCTTCACTCCCGGGATTATTTGTATTAATTTATTCAGGAAGCATTTTCCACACTCCTGCCCCAAGGCTAGTGTCTGCCTTCAGCTCTCTAGGAATGCTGATTGGCTTTTTTGGTGGGCAGGGGCCTTCCTCTCCCATCCTGGTAGCAAACAGATATCAGTGATAATGACTTGGCTGAACTGCCAGCAAGTCATTACCCTTCGTGAGGGTAAAATGCTTTCCCACCTGGTGAAATCATGCTCCAATCTCATATTGCAATCTGTCTAATAAATAAGGCATTTCCTACAACACATACACTGATAAACATACTTTATATAAAAATGTATATACTGCTTCAGTGGATATATCTCATTACCCATCCTAGACATGACAATAATCATTATTTTGGGGTTTTAATGGTGATACCATTCTCATCCATGACGAGACTGGTCTCATCTAGGTCAGGAAATTTAGGGGATTTTTGAATTTGAGGTTTCTCCCTGCTGGAAGTCATTAGCATCTTTCTATGTACTGGCTGAACATCAGCTGACATGGGAGTTGCTTGTTTCTAGAAGAGTTTCTTTAGGGAAACTGTTGGTTTAGAAGCCACTGGCAATCCATCAGGAGCTTGCTGATTGATGGCTAACCTTCACTTCAGAGTCATGGCTGCTGATTTAATACTCTGTAGCTGGAGGAGAGAGTAAATTTGCAGTATCTTGGGGCCACTTGAGCTGCTTGTATGCAGTGATATCTGCGGTGTTTGCAGTGGTGCTGGAAAGGGGTGGTGACATGAGGAAGAAGATCCCTTTTTTGCTCTGTATATTTTAACTAGACTTGCCTTCTTTACTGTATGGTGAGCACTGAAGTTATAAACCCAACAGTTAATATGCTTCAGCCATGTGAGCCAATGTTTATATACACTGGAAGGGTGGGTTCATGTCACCTAAATGTGGTCATCTAAAGTAGGTGTTGGCTCCTTCCATGTTAGCTTCTAAGACAGGGCCCCACAGAGAGTGATGCAGTCTGCTTCTCCTAGATACTATGCCAAGATGGGGTGATCTGCTTTTTGGGGGTGTCCTTGTGTGTTGTAGAAGGGGTGTCCCTGACAAGGTTAGAGAGATAAATACTCACAGAGGTGTGTGCCTTTTGCCCCCTTTGCAGGATACCAGTTTTTTTTTTTTTTAATAAGTTTAAGATCAGCGGCATTCGCCACAGGTTTGCTAGGAAAATAGCAGGTCCCTGGAAAAGCGTCTCTGCTGGGTGACAAAGCATTTGCAAAGAGAAATGCTCCATGAGTGTGCACTGTCCCAGCTGTTCTGGTGCTTGTTGGTGACGCCGGCTGCTCAGGGTTACGTGCTGAAGCTACTGAGAGCAGCAAGGCAGGGATTTTCCAGAGAGCTACCAGGGAATTAAATGTCTGGATTCCTTTTGCATTCCAAAGGCACTAGGCTGCTGAATTGTGCCCCCGGGTTCATTTTCCAGTTCAGCTGTGGTACTGGAAAAACGCTCCATTGAGAGGAATATGCCCACTTGCCAGCCAGTTGGAGAGTGCCAAGAGCAACATTAACGGGGTTTATCAGACAGATGGCCAGGGCACTAGCACAGAACTATCTCAGGAATCTCAACACTGTTACCACAAACCTATCTTGTTTTGATTTTGAAAAATATGTTCTTCTTACTCAGGAGAAACACCAGATAAATTATGCAGTCCTGCCTCTCCCAGGAGTGAGCCAACAGCTACAATAGCTAAAGGTACCTCTTGGCTATATTTTTCACATTTCAGCATAGTAATAACTTAACATTGAAATTCACAACTGAAAAGAGTTGGGGAATTAAATGAAAATGCCTCCTGACGGTCAGTTGAGTTACAAGCCCTGTCCTTATCATGGTTAAGTAAAGAAAGTAGTATCATCAGGTGCTGTGCACACCCTTTGGTAGCTGGAGGCAATTTTAGGAGGCTCCTAAAGCACTACATTTTCCTTCACCTCTCAGAAGCTCTGCTAGCCTGGTGGGGCAGCATCCAGCAGCAAGCACTACGCCCAGGGCACTTGTGGGCTGTTGTTCTGCGTGATGTACAAGAGATTGAATCAGACAACCTCTGGGACAAAAAAAAACCCCAAATAGTACTGTTCGAGGTAGCAGCCAAGGCTCTGTAACTGGGGCCATGTGATTCATCTCCTCTGAACTGTCAGGAAGGTACGTGCAGCATCTGCACGACTGTGTTTTACATTTGTTATTCAGGGAACAAAACACATGATGAGCAGGGGAATGTAAATGCAGGCAGGAGAGGATGAGCCAAAGCGTGCTACAGACTTACCTGTTTTTCTCCATCAACTCTAAGAAAACTCATTGGTGACCCTGGGGACACCAGAAACCAGGCGAGACGAGTCCCACTCCAGCTGTTTATGGGCAATGTGACATGTAAGCAAAGGTCAGCTTGAAGTTGGGCATTGAAAACTGACAATTCAAAATCAATGGGAAGCCAGGGATAAAGAGGAGTCAGACTCTTGGTTCTTTTGGCCTGGTTTTACAAAAGTGTTTCTGAGCTTGTATCATGTGAATGTAGCCTGTATCTTTGTGGCCAAGGTCTTTAAATATGATTTATATTAACTCCGTTTCCTCCTGAGGATGACTGCATGTGCAATCCAGGACAGAGGGAAGGCTTTGGGATTAGGCTATGGTCGTTTCACAAGGGAGATGGGAAATGAGCTTAATTGTAGTGTGTCGGAGTATGAGGTGCTACAGGGCTGACAACCAATCACAAATATTAAAAAAAAATAATTAATGAGTGGTGACTTTACCATGTTTTCTAATAGAATGAATCATAGAATGGTTTGGGTTGGAAGGAAACTTTAAAGGTCATCTAGTCCAACCTCCCTGCAGTGATCAGGGACATCTTCAACTAGATCAGGTTGCTCAGAGCCCTGTCCAACCTGACCTTGAATGTTTCTAGGGATGGGGCATAAACAGAGTCAGGTAAGTACACTAGCCAGTTCCATCAAATATTTGCTCAAATTTTATCATGCTTTTAAGTTAGGCCACACTCATACTCTATTCTGTTTGCCATTCCCATGTACTTCTTTCCCAGAAGCTATGGAGGGATTATCGATTTTAATTTTTTCATAGAGTTTACCTGAAAAAGCCAGGATAAAAATGGCCTAGGAGCTTTTGACATTATGTAAACTGTATGGATAATGGTAGGAAACAAACACTAGGAAATTGGAAACAGCTGCTACAAGATACACTCACATAATTCATATTCATGCACCTAACATACTTTAATTAAATAAGAAGTTAAAAACCCAACTCATATTTTAATTAAATAAGACGTAAAAAACCCTGTAGATGTGCTCAGAGCTCATCTTTCCCTGAGCAATCCAACAAATTATTTCTGTGCAAATCAACAGGAGACGCTAACTTCTAGAATGTAAGGTGTTTTATTCAATCATAGTTATTTACAGTCTGAATATTTTATAGTATTTTGCTTACTATAAAATGAGTTGTTTTTTATTTAAGTATTAGTTTTGCACATAAAATGTCACAAAAATAGAAGTCATATGCTAAAAACCTCATGAAAGAATCTAAAATTAAGTAACAAATCTTAAAATAAAATTAAATTCACTTGGAAATCAAGCGAACCGATTAAGCAATTTTCATACAGATATTCAAGATTTTGCTAAACTATATACTTCTCCAAGCAGCGGGGGATGTCTTTAATGGTATTTTCTTTTTGCGAGATTTTTACAAAAAAAAGATTTGTTTTTCTGAACCAGAATAAAAAAGTTAAAATATTACACACACCCCCCTCAGAGTGGAAATCCCAGCTGTGAAAAATACTTTGTGTGATTGTTAGTATTGTATTATTCTCTGTCTGTCCTCTGGGAGAGCTAGTATTATACACTGACATTTGTCCTTGTTTTCACTCGGTGTGTGGAGAACATCTGTGTACCTCCACTGTTAAGTCTACAGAAATGCAGACACAAGTAATGTCCATGCACCAGCTCCCTGGACTCTAGATCATACTAGTAATGAGCATGTAACCCAATTTCCTTTCATTTTGCGGGGGTGGGGAGGGAGGGGAAATCAGTCTGGAGATTTGATTTGCCTTGAATCAGCCATAAAGCATTTTACAAACACAAGCTTTTTAATTTACACAGTCTCAAAACTGCAGGTATTTCTAATATCATTTCTACCTTTTATTCAGTGGTGACAAGTCCTGAGGGGGTAAAGGAGCAGGATGAAGCAGTGACTGTTGGCACACTCTCTAGCCTAATTATCACTTAATCAACCCTAGCAGTGTCAAAAAAGAAATGCAGAAATGTCAATCCATTTTCAACCCTCGGCTCCTTTGTGCCGCAGAAGGCCCCCTTGTTTTAAGCATTTTTAAAACAATCTCTGGGACTCTGAGCTTTTTCTTACTACTATTTTTCATCTTTTTCTACTACTACTAGTTTTTGCCTTTCAAAACTTGTTGCACACATTCCCAGGGAGCAACCTGTTAAAGCCCAGTGCTTCTAAGACATTTCCCAGACTGTTTACCTCGACTGGAACAAAATGAGAACCTTGAGCATGATGAGCATTGAAGATAACTGAGTAGAGCAAAAGTCTTTATTTCTTTTGAGAGAAAGTAGAGAGAAAACAGATTTGGATCTACTGGATCTTAAGAGAGATGAAGAAAACAGAAAGCCATGCTTACCCTGGAGATGGAACTCCATCACAGACACAAATCCTCTGGCTTTGGAGAAGGTCATACTTGCTGATGAACTTTGCTTTTGCCCCTGGCCACAACAGTGATTTCTAACCACGTCCATGACTTTTCTAGGATGTCTCTCCCAGTTTCTACTTGCAATGTTGAGCCATCACTTTTTAAACATGTAGCATGATTGACAGCTCCCTTGCTATAGCTGTGCAGAGGAAAATCTCTGCCCTTAGAGACAGCAAGGTGCGCAAAGGAAGCTGTACCCGTCTTGCCCCTTCAATGGCACAGGCAGAAACAGAACAGTGAGAGATGAATCTTTTTTCCTTGGACGGTGCTGAGGCAAGAGGACTGGAGGAAAGGAATAATCACACTGATATGGGCCAAACATCTAAGGGGCACCTGGTGAAAAAGCTCTGTATGCAGAAGCTGTGAAGGGCAGGAGCCAGGCTAGCAGCTGGCAAGGTAATGCAGAGTTCCCTGACTGAGAGTACTTACATTAGCACCAAATGAAACAAGTATCCAAACACAACATTTAGCCTTGTATGTGGAAAAGCATCTTCCTGGCTCTTAACATCCCCATTGAAAAAACAGGTTATTTGGGGGATGTATAATATACAGCAAAGTAAATATTCCCTTTCTCAAAAAAAGTGCACCCATTTCTGGCTTATCTTCAAACACCTTAAAGTGCAAGGAAGAACAGAAAATTACAGTTTTTCTTTCACTAGTCATCTCTCACACATACAAAAGCACATTCCTTTTGTGAAATACCCACATGAAACCTGCAGCTCCCCTTGGAAAAGCACTAAGTTAGTCCAATATCCTCACAAACAGGATCAAAACCAGCACTCTGCTGGGACAGCCAGTAGACTTGGCAGATCTGAGCGTGTTTACAGTCATAGGTCCTGTGCATACAAATTCAGGTGATCCTGGAAGGAATCTAAAACCCTGCAATGGCAACCTGGTTTTGAGGAATAAATGGGGACTTAGTCTGCTGCTGGGTTCACTGAATAGTATTTGCTTGTATTTGTGATTTTAAGAGGTTCCCCCAACACCATACTAAGCATTGTGACTGGTTTTGCTTATGAAATGTCCCATTTTTCCAGGGAAACCCATGGTTCTGATGGACTCATGCCAAGCCCCTGCACACACATGTACACCACTTAAACATGAGTGTGAACAGTTAAAAGGTTATCTAACCTTGAAACAGACACTAAGAAAACCAAGATCTTGTTGATATTTGTTTGGATACACACCTGCCTGCTGCTACCAGAACACTCCCCCCTTGGCAGCAATACAAGGAGACAGTGCTGGAGGTGATTCAGTATAGAGCCATGAAGCTGGGGAACAATGAGTGCTGGCCTGCTCTGCATCTCCAGCCTGAATTACCTCACCATTGAATGAGCCTATGAAATGCTAAGGACCAGCTATATATGGGTTTGGGACAGAAGCTGGAGCTCAAAGGCAGCTGCATAGATATGAGGTTTCCAGGTTATATTTGTCTCCGTGCTGAAGCCTGTTTTCCTCACACACAAAGTGAGGCCTGAGAGCCTCTGTCATAACCATGAAGGGATCAGGCAGGTGCTACTCAATTTCTAGTGCACAACAGGCTCAGGACACAGTCATAGTGGCAAGGCAACAAGAGAGAGAGCTGGGGTGTTTTCTACCTACTTCTCAGGGTTCTCCTGGAACACTGGGCTCCTCAAACATTGTGTTCATCATCTGCCTAGGATGGATCTGCTCAGAGTAGGTGATGGAGGCAAACCAACAAGATACACCTTGAGTTTATGGTGTGCTCCTGGTACTGTGCTGTGTAGATGCCACCTGTTCCATCCAAAAGGAGATTTGACCATTCCTCCACCACTTGTGGTATACGGGCATATGGGTAATGTCAGCATGACTGCCTCAAACAGTGGTTATGCAGCTGTAGCAATTTATTTTGTATCTAACACGCACCTGCAACACTTCACCTCAGTTCAGGTCACCCATGGTAATGGGCCCTGCAGTCGAAGTGACCCCTGAAGAGCTTTTCAACCATGTGCTTGCAGTTGCAGAATATCAACTCCTAAAAGGTCAACCCGCAGTAAGATTTATGTATGGTGCAAGGCAGAATCCATTGCTACAAAATGGTTTTTTGGAAGCTGAAGTCAAATAACACCTTCCAGAAACTCTGAGTACTAGGAAGCACCAGATTCTTCCCCCAGAAAGCTTTGTGTGTGTGCTGCCCATGTCTGCTGTCATCTCCATGCCTGGAATACAAAATTCAGCTTCTTTCCATTAGTATTACCTACAGCTGTGCAGCATTTGAGTCCCAGACTCATTACTGAAAGGGAGCAGGGTCTTGGGAGACTTGAATTTTGCTCTGCCTTCAACTGTTGGGATTTCTCCAGGCAGAAGTGCAGTTGAGGTGGGATTTCTGTGTTTGATGTGAGAATTAGCAACACCTTCAAGTATATCCTGTACAGGAGCCTCCCATTTCCAGGACGTGGAAATTTTTATTTCCATGGCTGTTGCTGACGCTTTAACATACAGTCATCACTTTAAATCGCCAAAAGGAAACCTTTGTTTTTTGCAGACTATCTCCGTGTTTGGGACAACAGCAAAAGCAGAAGATGATTCATTGACACTTTCTATTGTGTCTCTATATAACAGTTTGTCATATCCAGAAATAAAGGAGACTGTGAGGACAGATTTCCTCAGATCTCCTAAACATGGCAGACTTCCTGGTTCAGGTTGTTGCTTCCAGTGACATTTTCTGAAGAGTGCTCTATATACACTGCCTGAGTGTGCAAGTGAAATGGCAGCCATTGCTCAGCCCAAATAAACCCTCATCATCAAGAGGGGTGTGGAGAGGGGAAAGATGTATGGTAACTTGTTACAGTGGCCAGCAATCACTTCTTCAGAAGATAATAATCACAATCTCTGCCAGGCAAGTTAGACCTGAGGAAAAGAGTTTATTTTTCAGAATTTCCTTTTCTTTCTTTAAAACCATTAATTGCAACTCTCTGGAGAGTGTGTGTGGAAAACAGTATTGCAAGGCAGGAAGTAAATAGCACTATTTTATTCGTTGCACTTTTAAGAAGAAATCTCTGACAAAGTGGCATAACCTGGCATCCTGGAGAGCCAGAATGAAGCATGGTCACTAGTCAGACACTGGCTTCCCACCCTGAGACATACAGACAGCTGGTCAGGTCTCCTGCCAGCACAGGAGTGGAAGAAGGGACTTGCCCTGCTTCACTTTAATCCCAATGTTTCCCAAAGAAGTAATGACATGGTGGTTGCTTACCCTCTCCATACCCATTAGACCCTGAACCAAGCACTTCTGAAACCCTAGTTCCTGTGAATAAATGATTACTATGGAATCTCAGGTTGTAATTACCAAAACTGAGAAGAATTCAGAATTTCTGGGGGTTTATTGAAGAGCTAGAGACATGGCCAAATAAGCCAAAACAGCTTGAAAATGAGATGGTAAATAAAACGATAAAACTTACTCAGAAAAAAACCCTTTACTAAGCCTTTTCAATTACTTTGCAGGTCTGTCTCATGAGTGTTTGGGTGATTGGAATAGCACCCACCAGATCCATTAATTGCATCAATTCCAGGTGTTTGCTTGAAGCCAACATTTAACCATGCAAATGAACAATTTTGTGTTCAAGGTAAATTCCAGTAGCTACTCGTGTGTACCAGCAGCTGCTCTGTGTCTGCAACTACTCTTTGTTTTCACCCAAACAAGTTTTTGCATGTGCATCCATTGTGAATGTTTATGAAAATGTAGTTTGTAAATATTTACTTTATATTTTAATAACTTCTATTAACAACCCTCAAGAAGATGTTACCACTGCAGCAACTGGCTCAACATGGACAAATACTTAGACGGAGATTTAACAGATATTTCTCTGTGGTGAATGCCAGCTTAAACTATTCCTACCCCCTACTTCTTCTTGAAGTGCCTGTGTCAACTATCATTTTACCAGTTCCTTTTAATCTGTAGCCAAGTAAATATCTTCAGTTAGACTCAAATAATGTGGATTGTGCCTTACATGGAGGCCTGAAGTTGGATCACATCTCAGTGACTTCGATTTTCATATCATTGTATCATAATTGTCACAAATTCCTGGATCTGGAAATCAGTGCAGCTAGAGCTTAGATGACTTCTCAGATTCATGCAGCAAGGTAGCAACAAAGATAATAAAATACTTTGTTACCTCAGTCACTTTAAAAAAGAACTCCACCACCTTTCTGAAGTTATGCCCAAGGGTAATGGCCTTAGCAGTCAAGCCATTGACCCAGAGGCTATTTTGTTGTACCTATAGCCAAGATGCCCTCAGCTTGTCAATTCATCTTTCCTGATGGATCAGTGAAACACAGAGGGCTCCACATTTTCCTGAGGTTTCCTTCAGAGTTAGACATGGCCAGGGCCAGCTCCAGCTGTGCCAGATGGTGCTGCACATGGACAGTCATCCATCGCTGATTATCAGCAGGTACCCTGCTGCCCTGCACAGGCCTGCCACCATGAGCAGCTCATATCTGAAGCAATTACATGTTGATAGCCTGTTTGCTGAGAACTGCAACAGGGCACAGCTTCACCCCACAGGCTGTTACATGTTTCACTCAACATTCAGGCAGGAACCATCCAAAGCTCTTCGTGCTTAATCTGTAGCCATGACTGATCACATCCAACGGTCGTATACAGCGTTCATATTCACTAGTTAGGGAGAAGTCAGACGGATGTTATCGTTCTTCTTCTGTAAGAGACTTCAGGTCAAGTCTTGTGTGTTTCCTATGAATTGTCAGGGGTGTTCTACTAGAGCCATCATACTCATATCACCAACCTGTTCTTGATTGGCCTTCCCTTGTCCTTGATGACATGAAAACCTTGGCTAGCAGAGCAGCAGAGGTGGGAAATTCACATATACCATGTAGTTTTTATAATACAAATACCAACTCCCATTTGCAGTTCCATCTCACATGGGCTTGTGGGATGATTAATTTCAGTCTGCTGCTCAAAGGTGCCTGTGGAAACTCCTGGGACACAACCTGTTGTCATCTTCTCAGAAGCCAATTTGTCCACCACTTTGCAGTGGGTCAAAGGGTTCCCAACTAGACTAATATCTAGCCTTACAATACTGTATCTGCAAGCTCCACTTAGCGTAGAGGGCACTTTTATCGAATGCTTTTACTGTTGGAAGTAACCAGTGATTATTGCTCTTTGGGGTATTTTGCAGTTGAAAAAAATCCATTGAAACAGGCTGATGTACGATGCTGAAGGTTATTTGCAAGGTTTGTGGAGTACTGTGGTGCTGTTTTTAAGAGCGATGTTATCCCTGAGAGTCTGGTCCTGGTTTTTGTTTGGTTGTTCTGCTATTTTAAATAAAACCAACAGCTCCCAGGGGAGAGGATGGATTTAGTTCTCCCTGTTATTCATTCACACTAATAAATACCAAATGGCAAATGGCAGCTAAACTGGCGGATACTGTGCCCTCCTCCAGACTGTGAGATCCCTCAGAGAATGCCACCACTGCCCACTAAAGCAGAAATATGAATTATTGTTGAAAAGAGTTTATTCCAGCCGTCCTCTGCTGCTCTGCGTAAATGCAGAGCAGCCGGACTGAGAGCTGTGGGATCCTAAGAGTGAGCCCGCTGTGGAGGGAGCGTGGGCCTGCGAGGAGGAAGCTCCGGGATGGCTGGTGGAGCTACTGGGAAATCACGGAGGACCAGCTCAGTGCCGTGGTTTCGCAGCCAGAAGAGAGTGCAGGGCTGTGTGCTGTGACGGGTAAACAGAAACGAGATGGTCTGTAAGGAATGCATGACCGTGCAGCATGTTTGGTGAGTGAGATTAATTCCTAGAAAGAAAAAAAGGATAAAAATCTATTGACATGACTCCTTAATTAGGCAGCTTTTGCTCTCTTCACACAGAAGGCAATTAAGCCAGTGCTGGGAAAGGCTGTACTGGTGTCTCTATGAGAAATCGGAGTGAACAAAGGCAAGCTGCCCTCTTCCCCGTCTCTTTGCAGAGCCTCAGCATTGCTCCCCTGATGTTGGAAATAAAAACAACACTTGCGGGAGCTGAGCTGCCTGGAGACACTGTCGACTCCGCTTGAGCTGTTTGCTGGCTCGCAGGCAATCTGGCAGACCCCGTCCACCTGCCAGGCTGCAGGGGCTCAGCGTGCCGCATCAGTGGTGCTGTGCTACCTGCCAGCACCCTCCTCCCGCCATCCTGGCAGAGCTGGGGCTGGCACAGAGCGTGCTGCAGCCTCCTGCTGCCCCACTGCCCACGCTGCTGAGGCTCTCCAGCATGGCCAGAAGCATGACTTACCTCTAACTCCCCTCCAGTAATCATGGGGCTGGACACTACTTGTCTTGTGAATGGGGAAATAAGAAGACCGCAGGCAGGTTGCCTGCTTCACATTTCCTACCAGCCCCCTCTCCATCTTCCCAGGAGATAACATCACTCTGGGAGCTGCTGCTCCTGCTGACAGGGAATGACCAGAGGCAGACGTGCTTGCCTCCGTGCATGTGCCTGTGTGCGTGTGTTGGATTTTTGTGCTCCAAATTCAGGTGTCAAATGCGTAAGCTCCAGCTGAACCTGTGGATGTCCCTCGGGTAGTTGCTGTGACTTAGAGCACAAAAAGATCAAGATCAAATGATCAATATAAATATTATTTCCCCTAATTTTTTTAATGCTTCCAGCTCCATAAATGAAGCTGAAGGAGCAGCCTCAGTTATTTTACAGCTGCTGCTGCAGCCTGGTTCTTTGTCAGCCCCTTCACAGTGAAAGCAGTATCTTATGTGGTTTGCTCTTTCAGCTCACAGATGACCAGCCAATTGTTCTCCCAGGATGAAAAGTGAAGAAGGATGGAGAGAACTTCATGGTTTCATCAAATCAGATGGATGTCTGTCTCAGCCCTTGGGCTCTTCTGCAGAAAAGCATCACCTGGAAATCTGACAGCAGGGCTATCTGAGCAAAATGTGTGCTACAGGTTTGATAAGGGATTTGAGGTACTTCAGGGCATTGCCTTGGCCCCCGAGAGGCAGAATGGCATATTCTGTAGCCTGCTGGTAGGGGCTGCAAAATATTCAAAGTCTTTGAAAGCAATATAAAACTCACCAAACTTCAGATTCACTTGCAATACAGGAACTTAATGTTTCTGGCCAGCCTCTGATCAGACAGTTACTAGATGATGGCTCCAGAAGCACAGATTCCTCCCCACCACCTTGCCACTGGCTACTTTGGGGAACCTGGCTCCCATCCCTCTGCCTCCCTCTGCCTCCCTCTGCCCCCAAGCACATTTTGTCTCATCTTTGCTGGCTCTAGGTTCTCCTGGGTAGAGGCCCTCTCTTACCCATCTTAATAGAGCCTTAAAAACTGCACTGATCGTGGCTTCTTGGTGTTACTTATTATAAATAATAAGAGAAAACAGGGCTAGAAGAGACCTTGAGAGGTCACGTGATCCATCTGCCTGTTCCGTAGTTGATCACAGGGTCAGACACTGATCTAATCTGTGCCAGATCTCTGCCATCTCCTGCTCTGGCACCATAGTGGAGGCTACGTAATTTTCCCTGATAAGCTCTTCCATGGCTGCACTATTATCTTCAGTATGAGGAAGCTTTCCCTAGTACCTGAGCAAAATAGTCTTTTGATGATTCAAACCCTTTGCATTTTGTCCTTCTCCTAGCTAGCAATATTTATTCTATTTGAAAACTGGTACCATATGCCTCCTACCACCACCTTCACCACCACTTTGGTCATTTCTTCCATAGACTAAACAATTCCAGAGATTTTCCTCACAGGTATCAGTGCCAAAAGAAGCAAAGTTTTGACAATAATTTTAGTCCCACCAAAGGGAACATTTGAATATTTATATAAATAGCCAGTGAATTATCCGACATCAGAATACCCACCCTGGCAAGCAGAAGTGACTAACACGTCACTTCCACATGCTTGCTGATATCCACCACTGTCTGACTCCACATACATCTGAAACCCAAAGTGAAACTGAGCCACTCAGACCTCACAGCAAGCTTGCACAGATGTATGCAAATCTGCTGGCTTCATGCTGCTTTGCTTAGCGGCAGTTGGATGTGGGTGTGATGGCTGGCTAGGAAAGGTGAGGGAACAACAGCCACTTTGCACCTGGACAGGGAGAGGCTATCCTCAACAAAGATGTCATTTGAGTTGCCTGGGGCCAGTTGGCAGGGATGGGATGGGATGAGATGGAGGCAGGTTTGAAGAGCAAGGAAGTAGCAACATGAGTAGGAACATACAACTGGAAAACTGTGGGAAGAACTGCAAGATGTCTGTGCAGGCCACCAGATTGCGAAGAAAAGTGAGGACTGTCCTGGTTTCCTAACTTAGCTGAGGTGCTTGGCTGGACAAAGGGCCCCTTTTCACTCCTTCCCATAGTGCGCATGCTGCCTATGCTGCCTTTTCCTTCCTGCTCCTGCTCTGAAGTGGCAACAGAGCCATGGTGCTTCATGCCTGTGACAGTTCTCAGTGACTTCCCTCTCCTGCCTTCCTTGACAGCGCAGACTCAGTGCTTAGTGAGGGCTTGGGAGAAATTAGGAACAAAGCAAAACAGTCCAGTTGTCAAGTCAGGGGAAGCAAAGCCGAAGACTGACGTAACATTCAGAGAGTACATAAACAGCATCATTAAAACATCTTTCTTTACCTTATCCCAAGATCCAGGAGCTGCAAGACACTGTTAGGAATTTGAGAAAATTTTAAGCAAGAGTGGAAGTGACTAATAGTCACCATATTAATTCAAAATTACAGATAGACATCAGACCCAAAAAACAGCAAGCTTTGTAAAGGCCAGGTCATCTCCTGAACACCAACATCATCCAAAGGGATCCTGGGGCTCAGGACACACGGCAAACTATCTGCAGGAATGTCTAGCCCTCTCTTAGATAGTTTCAGGGCAGTGTCGTTAGCCACTGGCCAGCATCACGTAAAATCAAAATGTTCTGAGCTGATGTGCAAGGCACACTCCTTTTTATTGACATTTACTTTCTCCCTTATCCTGAATACACCATGTAAGACCTGAATTATCCTTAGCGTATCCACCACAAGTTTGGATAGAAAGTCCTTTTACTGTATACATTTTGTAGTTCTTATCTAAACATTATATCTAACACAGGTAGGACAAAACTGCTCTGTGGAAATCATGTGCTAAGGAGAAGTCCTTGCTGATGAGCAGCTTACGAGCATCTGATTTATTTCAGAGCCATGACCACCTCTGACCTTTTCTCCATGTGACTTTACGTTACGTTGGGTTCTCAGGTTGAAAAAATCTGTACTATCAGAGAAACTCCAGATGGAAGGCTGTTTGTTTTCACCTTCCTCTGAATGTCCTGTCAAGTAATTTGCTGCTGCTCAAAATCCAGACAAACAAGATAACCGCATGCGCAAATCCTGTTTGTGCTGTTGGGCTTCTTCACTCTAAATATAGCTGGGTGGAGGAGCCCTGACCGACAACATAGTGGAGTTCTCTGCTTATCTGCACCATGGCTGTGGCACCTGCAGGGGCAATAAGCAATTTTCCTTGAGTTGTTCCACCAGACTCAGATTTTAGGGGTATAAAAGCTGAGCAAACTGTCAAAAATGTTGTTTGTGTTTCTCTTGTAGTCCACAGAAGGAGAGAGGGACTCCACAAGGGTGATTCACCCCACCTCTCCTAGGCACCTTTTTAAGGATGGGGTGATTCACTCTCGAGGTGCCTCCCCCTTTGGTGACAGACTTTGCTGTTCCTCCCATGGCAGGGAGACTTTCCATGTCTCCCGCAGGCTGATGAAGCCACGCTCTTTCAATGCAAATTCTTGTCTCACTCACTCAATTTTAAACCTGGAACTGCTCCATTAAAATTAAAGGCTCATTTTCACAGGAGTCTTCCAGCTGCTTAACACAAACCCTCTGTCGACTGGCTGGTGAAGCTGGGTTTACAGCAGCCTGGCTCCAGGCGAGCAGACTGCCCAGCCTGATCCAATAAAGGGATTCATACTAGTGTAGCGTTGACCAAGTGGGCCAAATTCTCCACAATTTTTTGTTTTTCATAGCCTTTTTTCCATAGCATGAAGTGTTCCCTTGGGAAGCTCATTCTTCTGGTGTCTCAAGAACTTTGGGCATGAGCATGTGTTGGCTTTGAAATCCCTCAGTGGCTCAACTCCTCAATAGAGACCAATAGTGAAAGAGGGGTTTGGGTGGTTTTTGTTGGGTGTTTTTGTTTTCAGGTCTCTCTGTGTCTCTTCTGGAGAGTATTTCTATGCAATCCCAAAGCCACACAAACCGACCAAATGTGCAAGAATGGAAATCCTGTTCAGGGCTCTTTCTGTAACGTCCTCTCTGGGAGATCTTGAAAGAGATTGTCACAATGGCCAGATTTTTGTCTTTTAAAAAACATGCTGTATCTTGGCTCAGTTTCCTCCCTTGCTTATCACTATTTTGTTAGCTTGAAGATAACTTCCAGGAGATCTGCTCTCACCTTAAAGTCTGATCAAAGCAAATTCTGTGTTTTTTAAAAAGTTATAGGGGAAAAGGGTGGGTGTCTTTTTGTCTGGTAACAGTTTATTTTAATCTGACTGTTTTCTTCTTTTCTAATCCATGAGCACTCATGTTTTTAGAAGGCCTGCCAGTTATGATAGGTTTCCTTGACGTTACTGTAACAGACAAGGCTAAACACAGCTGTCTGGTGCCTGCAATCCTTAGGCGTCCTGCAGGACCCAAGTCAGTAAAAATAAACTGAACTTTAGACATACTCAAGTTAAGGGCTTTTTCAGCCAAATCCTTTGTAAATAGGCAAAAAGTCAAAGTAGATACAGGGGGACAAATTTGTGTCAGGGGTCACTCCAGTAGCTTCACTGGCACTCTGCTCAGGATTAATTTGCTGGAGTTTGTCCTCTACAGAAATCCTTGTGCTAGGAACAGGCAGTATGTAAATCAGAAACCAAGGCTCAACTCCTCAACTTTTATGTCCATGAAAATTAATAGAGAAGAACTACTAATAGAGATAGCATGCATCTAAGTGTCAATATAATACAGCTTTGATGAGTTTTCATTAACTGCTGGAGCTGAAACAAACATTTCAGGATAATATGTGCCAAAGCACTTTGAAATATTCACAAAGCATATGAAGATTAATGCTTGTGAGAAGGAGATAGACACCTTTCTGCATCATCTTGATTTTCAGTCCACATTTTGATTGTTCATCCAACTTTTAGAGTAGAAAGATTCAGCACAGCTGAGTCACAGGCTGGAAGGACATCCCAAACATTGATTATCATCCCAGCATGACACCAATGGAAAGTGTGTCCAAAACTCCAGCAAGTCAAAACGCCATACTTCTCCTCATGACTAGGTTATAGTGGGTTATTATTGTTTGTCTCCAGCTTTTAGGATTAATTTGCAGTGCAGAAGGAGAGACTTTCCTCCAGATGGTAGTTCAGAAGAGGAGCTTAACTTAGATACTCTACAGTTGTATCTGTATTACTGTACCTGGGCACACTTCCAAGTTCCTTTTCTGGAGGAACACTCCAGACATGTCCTAGTCCAGGTGCTCACCAAACTTTGAGCTTTTCTGTCACCCAGCTTTTCACAGCAAGGCAACCCAAACCAGATGGAAGCAATGGTCTGCTGTGAACACGCCCCCAGTGGAGAGCAGTGGGTAGATCTAATAAGGACATGCCATCCTATGCACCCACAGACAGGTTTGGCCTTTGGGCTGGTCTCTGAAATATCCCCCCCACACACTTCTCCAGCAGGGAAGGGGATTCTGAGGACATTGCGTTCTTACGTGATAATAGCAGGTGATGCAAATAACCACACTGTGCATCCCCTTGGCACAAGTGTAAATGACCATCCGAAACCCTGCAAGGGGCCTTAGAAGAAATGTGTCACTTAAACCCTGCGTGGAGGCAGCGGGGACAGCTGCAGAAAAGCATTGCAACACAATGACATATCGGGGAATGAACTCAGAGATGTTAAAGAAGGACAAATGATGAATTGGGAAAGCTTTAGGAACTCTTCCAACCACCAGGCTCTTGTTTTATTTTCAAATGTACCACATCATAGGAAAGAGACATGGTTCTGTAATGTTTCTTCTGGAGAAAGTGGAATTAAATATTGTTCTTAGCAATAGTATATGCAGGTATTTGCCAGATATTAACAAATGTTTCACTATTAATTGCATGAAAGGTAGTTTCTATAGCAAACACTTCATCTTCTGATTCATACAGAACTTCTCCTGTTGCCTCTCTACCTGTTAAAATGAATGTGTCAGTAATGCAGAAAACATACTATGCACAACTTCTACAAATGAATATTCTCCCAAAAGAGCAGCATGTATTGTACATGCGCTTCTGCTGAAAGCCCCTAAATGACTTCAAGGAATCCCCGTCAGGGAGTAGAAATAAAACCATGTGGTTTAGGTGATCAGTGATTTTAAATCAGCAAATACCCAAAGTAATAATCACAGGAAAAACTAGGAGAAATCTGCAGGATGGATTATGTTCCCACATGCCAGTCAGTGAGTCATCCTGAACACCGTGAAGAGGACTGGTTAAATTCCTCAGAGAAACTGGTCCCTGCGTACAGCTGTCAGCAACCTCTCATCGTAAACAGCAGAAGAAGTTGATGCCAGACTCGTAAACACACAAACACACACGTATGCACATATACACTCCTTTCTCATAAATGGAAGTCACATTCATAATAAATATTGTGATTTTGGGGGCAATTTATACCTACCTTCATTGCTATTGCTTTGCTTTTTAGATCCAGGTGAATTCAGCAGAAAATATCATGGCAATATTTTGAAGGGGCATACTGTGTTTCTCAAAAGTGTTTCTTCACTAAAAAGGAATTAAAAACCACTGAAGTCTGAGGTACATATCAATATTATAGTAGGCGCTTGAGGTTTACTTTCCTAAGATTGATCTCACTCTTGTGTAAAGTCTGCCTCAGTAAATGCCAGCTCTTTGGTGCTGTTGTTTTTTTTTTTTAAATTGCTGTGCCCATGTTGAAAAAATCTGCTTAAGAATATTGCAGTGTAAGCAATGCTTTTCTGTAGGAACAGATCTATTTTCTAGTGTGGAGAAAAAAAAAAATCAAAGCTTGACATTATTCTTCTATGTTCAAAAACATGTCTTTAACCAATATATTTATCTGATCCACTGCTAGTTTGACACCACTGAAACTAGAGGAGTTCCACACTCTTGTATATGAGTTGAATTTGTTCCTAAACATAAATATGAATAAATAGAGCATCTGCAGCTACTCCAGATACACTGAAATGACAAGGGCTATCAATCCTCATGCTTCAGGGTACATAATCTGATAACCAGCTGAGGTCAGGGTGAAATAGCCCCCCCTGGTATAATATTGACTAATTGGATTCATTATGAGCCTTTTATGTCTTTCTCTAAAAAATCTTACATTAGCCACTAGATGGACCAACGTCCTGTCCTGGCTTGGGAATCCCTGCATATCTAATCCACAGAACAGTTGGCAATGGGTGGTGCAGCTCCCGTAAGTACCACTGAATCAGCAGCACACCAGCTGGAAAGGACTCTGCCTCTGCAGTGACACCGAATGCTCCGGATGAGGCCTTAGTCAGGAGGTGGGAAAGAAGAGAAGGCTTTTTGCCATGGTGAACACGTTTATGGAATATCTAATTTACAGACATCTGATTTATCTGATTTACAGTGTCTGAAGTTCACATCATCTGACCTGACATCCAGGCAAGGGCGAGAAAATTAGAATAGAATGGAACAGAACAGAATAGAATAGAATAGCGTAATGTAACACTGAAAGCTCATTGAAAGAGCTTTAAACTAGATTTGAAGAAGGAAAGCGATAAAACCAGGCTCACTAGAGATAAACCTGAGGGCAGCACACCAATGTTTGAGGGACAGTGTGCTACCAAGGTCCTTTGGTCTGCTGTCTCAGTGAAGGCAGTGGATGAAGATCCATGCGGCAGCAAAGATGGAAGGGTTATTGATGTGTTAGAAACTACAGAAGCACCTGAGAAGTGTCACATAAGAATTTGGGCTTCTCCCCCAAAAAGGTGGCAGGACCAATAGCCCAACTGAAGTGCATCTACACCAGTGCACACAGTATGGGCAACAAACAGGAGGAGTTGGAAGCCATTGTGCAGCAGGAAAATTATGATATAGTTGTCATCACAGAAACATGGTGGAGTGACTCACACAACTGGGGTGCTGCAATGGATGGCTACAAACTCTTCAGAAGGGATAGGCAAGGAGAGGTGGTGGGGTAGCCCTGCGTGTTGGGGTGTGTTTTGATTGNGTGGGGTAGCCCTGCGTGTTGGGGTGTGTTTTGATTGTCTAGAGCTCAGTGATGGTAATGATAGGGTTGAGTGTTTATGGGCAAGAATCAGGGGGAAGGCCAACAAGGCAGACAGCATGGTGGGATTCTGTAATAGGCCACCCAACCAGGATGAAGAGGCAGATGAAGTATTCTATAAACAGCTGGGAGAAGTCTCATGATTGCCAGCCCTTGTTCTTGTGGGAGACTTCAACTTACCAGGTATCTGCTGGAAATACAATACAGCAGACAGGACACAGTGTAGGAGGTTCCTGGAGT
>VZTL01062286.1:0-18659 GCA_013400535.1 Scopus umbretta | reverse complement strand
AGCATTGCATGGGTTGTTGTGACAATTCCATTCTGATGTTGTGACATTTCCATTCACTCCTCACTAAATTAGTACCCTTCTCCCTATTTTCATTGACTTCAGGTGTAACTTCCTGATTTCTTATTTTGCTGAAGCACAAAGATCTCTCCTTCTACTGTCATATGTGACATCAGGATTTTGTGAAAAAGGAACACCTGTGGAGTTCTCCCTCTCTCTTGAAGGGCTATTGGTCCAGAAGTCATTCTTCAGATGTTAGGATTCAGCATCTCAATTGCTTCCCTGTGACGAAAAGAACTTGTGCGGAGCCTCATGATATCTTTACTTTAACACTAGCCCACTTTAATGAAGCCTTCTGACAGCTGAGCCCTGAGCTCCTATTCTGTATCTGGCTTATCATGCAAACCAATGAAATGCAGGCATGTTTTTAACTCATGTAATGGCAAGTGGAACAGAGCTCATCTCTAGTGATATTTACCTTCTTCAATGAACCTAAGTAATCTGATCTCCCTTGGGCAAATGAACTTACGTTCTCTGGAGACCACTGGCAATTGTATCCTGCCAGGAAAGGAACTTCCTCAAAGTGAGGAAGGGAAGAGAGACAGATGGAAAAGAGGAAAGATTGGAAAGTAGCAGTGTCCAGAAGAATGCATTTGGTTATTACAAGGAACAAATGAGTGGCAGAAAGACATCCAAAGCTTCAGTATTATTGGATATGGAAAAACTATGTCTGACCACAGACTCAGCCACTAGTACTGTATATCTACAAGTGCTCAAAGGAGTCCTTTTTCCTTTTTGCAAAATCTGTCTAGGTTTCTTACCCATTTCCTGGGCCTTTTGATCTGATGTGAAGGCTAGATTCCTAGAGGAGAAGAGGAAAGGGTATATCTCCTAAGAGAGTAATGCTGCTCCCAGAGTATGGTTGTCACTTAGCCACCATGAAGGAGAACCTTCACACACTGAGGGCATTAAAGGTCAAAAAAAGTGTGTCTTCCATGTTCCCTTTCAGACGTGTAATTCAAAGACACTGCGTCTGATTCCACCCAGCTGCAGAAGCTGGCCTCGACCAGACAACAGAGGGGATCTCAAATAGAATGTTCCTAACATGACCAAACTGATGAAGAAAAGAGAGAAAACTAAAACTTCTGGGGCACATATGAAGGAAAACACACAAAAGCCGTTACCCTTGGTCTCAGGAGGAAATCAAAAGCAGTGTTGTCTGACTGAATCTTCTCAACAACTTCATCCACTTATCATTTATTTCTGCCCCCTGCTCGTCCCTCCCCCAAAAAGTCTCTGTAGAAATGGTTTCCTGATTTCACACTGGAGGCAGGAGGGTGGCTGTTCACGGACTATTCTCAAAGCTGTTCATCATTCTCCAGGCCATTGGTCCAAGGGCATCTGCCAAGGACAGCATAGGACGCATAGGCTGTGCCTGTCACTTTTTCTTTTTAAGTCACTGTACTTGGAGCCATTAAGAGACTAATTATACTACCAAGGTAAAAAGACTCTATCACTCCCCTTCTACTGAAGAGTTAACTTTCCTGGACCAGGAAATCTCCCACTCATATTCAGCTGATGCAAGGTCAACGACAAACACACTGAGGAAGTCAGAGTTGCTTTATTTTTCTTGTGAGCAGGTCAAATAAAACACTGCTGATGTTCCATTTATCTGGAGTGACAAGCAAACACTTGGCAGCGGTGGAAAGCATACACTGGAATCTGGCACCAGCCTCCTAGCACAGCTGTCAGCCTGCTGACTAATCACTTCATCCCCACACTAATGCTGCTCCAGGTCTATTGGACCCTTTCATCTCAGATACCCTGGCACACGCTCCTCCTGATAGAGCTATTTATACAGAGATGTCACTCTTAATTGTTATGTAGCATTTTATTTTAGGAGGGGTTTTTTAGCCAAGGTTTTTTTCAGTGGTTTTCTCTTTCCTACCATATTCCTTCAAGGTGGGAGCTGTGATTCTGCTGCTTCCAGTATCAACCAGGCCTTAGGTAGCCACTCTCCTGCCCAACTGAATTTTCTTGGTGATTTTTTTGTAAGTGTATGTGCATGAGCTTCATAGCTTGTTTTTCTAAACAGCCTTTCCTATCAATTTGTTTTTCTTTGGTGACTATTCTGGCAATTAATTGCACAGGGCACACCTGACTCTCTGAAGAGACCTGATTTACCTTAGGTTTGCATTATCGGATGATACTTGTAGTCTTGTCAGCACAAACTATTTAAGCAGCTCCCAAGGACAGTGTTAAAATATAGGTGGAGTCTATGAACTCTGTTCTTGGCAGCCATGCTTTATTAGTTGTGCTGTGCAAAGGTGGTGCGGCTAAGGTAATGCAGTGCTTTCACAGAAGCATTATATATTGTGACAAGCTGAACAACCTCCAGCACTCTCACTCATCATGACTCCCATTTCATACCTCATCCATTACAGGAATGAGGTATGAAAACATTTCTCTGTTTCCTAAAGATATTAACAGACTCCTGAGAAATCGTTTACCTGGAGAAAGGGAAGTGCCCAGCCTCATTTTTTTGCGTTGACACCCGAACAGCCGACCATGGCAGGGCTAGCTGCTTTTTTTTGTTAGTGAACGATAGGTTTTGATGATCGGTAACTGTAAAGAACTCAGACAGTTAATTGGTTTCATGCTCTTGGTTAGCAAAGGTACAAAAACATAAATTGGTGTCACTTCCATACTGTGTTCGGAACAAGACTATCCAAGTGCTTTTTGAAGAATAACAAAGGACGTCTTCTAACACACTGAAGGTAGGCAAGTTTGGTCCTCCCAGTGTATGTCTAGGATGGTGACCAGAGCCCTGGAAGGGTCAATTGATTTGGTCATTCAGACTGAACATGGCAGAGCTAAAACTAGAGCAGAGGCTTCTTATACTCATGTTTGCATGTTAAGTACAGAACCAGCCTTCATATTTTAAACCATGAAGATGTCTGGCTGTCCTCAAGCAGGTGCATATTCTAGAGTTTATGGTATCATCTCCCTTTTCTCAGCATGATTTTGGCCTGAAACAAATGGATGACATCCACATTCATTCTGTAAGCTAGCCTTATGTTGCTATTTCTTGGCATTTTACACTTGCCTCAGAAAATATCCCCATATGTTCTGTTAAAACATTGGGATGGCCTGATCTGCGAGTCCTGGTAGACCCCCATGGTAAGCATGCTTCAGATGTCTTCACTGAAACAGAATTTGAAAAATATACAGGGGCAGCAGCAAGAAGTGGGCATTTCCATTGCCTCTGTGATTCATTCACAATTATGGACACAGGAATTCCCTACTGTGTGCATGGGAGACGTGCAATAGCTTCAGTGCCAGGCAGCAGAGATAATTATACAGATCTTGGCACAATGTTCTCAGTTTGTGCTTTGAGGAAGCACCATGTGGAATTTGCTTCTTGCAACAAAGGGATAAGGAGTTTTCCATAAAAGACCTTTGCTGGATTTTAGGTTGGCTTCAAGGGAAGAAGGAAGTGGTGTTTCAAATACATTAATCTGGAATAAAAATTGACACTCTGCCAGCAGAGCTCCTTTAAACCATGGAATATGTTTTCATCACTGAGTTTGAAATATCATTTCAGAGTCTTGGTCAGATGTACTGTTTGATTTAAATCAGTGTAGCCTAATTGAAGTCAATGGAGCTATGACTGTTTGTACCAGCGAAGGGACTGTTGCCTGTTTCAGAGTATTGTTTTCCCACAAATGGCCTTGATCTTCCAGACAGTGATACATTTTCTGGATATTTCAAATACTGCAAGCATTCATACATCCTTTCTTAGGATCTTCTCGAACATTTGTGTCATCTACAAATTCAGATCACCTCTCCATGTTTACCTCCCAGTGTGGACAATACTGTTGTGATCCTTAACAGTGTCATTTGTTTATTCAAGTCAGCTCTTCGCACTAATTGTTGCATTCCTCTTTCCTATGGGGAGTCAGGGCCACTTGGTAGTTTCATAGTGCTTGATGGATGGTACTGTAGGGTGAGATTTAGAGGAAAAATAGTTTAGATGATCACAGCTATGCAGATGACACTGGCTAAATATTGTCCCATCTCCAGACACAAAAAAAAATACAGCAGATATTGTCAGTGTTACTGAGCTTTTTGATAAGAAGGCTCTGGATACAATTCTTGCAAAGCGAAATTACACAGACTGACTGGACTCCAAAATATGAAGCATGAGCATTTGCAGAGCCTTTGTTGTGGCCGCAAAAGTATTTCAGAGGCTCACTCTGATATGTTTTCTTGGCACAATCTTTTCTTCAAGGCCTGATTCTCCCTTGGTTTGCATTCTTGATTGTCATTCATACCTGTGTAAAGTAGGTATAAAGTGCTTTCATATTGTAATGCGGTGAAGAATTGGGATCACAAATTCTTTAGCATAGGAGGGATTTTTATCTTTTGAATCCATTTAACATTGTTACCAAATACTCGCAGTTCAGTAAAGAACTGCATCTGTTCTACTTGTACCTTGATCAGGCATCCATGCTGTCTGTCTTTGAAGCACTGAGACTGAATTCCTTCAAGGTAGCATATGCATAGCTGCCCAGGAACTTCTTGTGGCTAGTGCTGAATGCTGTGATTTATTATCATGGAAAGTAGTGGAGCTGTAACCAGCAGCTTAATATGAAGCATAGAATAGGACCCAGACCCAGCATGAGTAACCTCAAGAGGTCTCCTGAGGGCCACTGAAGCAATCTGTTATGGGAATCTCTCTCCACTGCCTGAATAGCAAACGTCTCCACCTTCCTGCACAAATGTTTAAACCACCTTGGTGCTGTTCAAAGGTTGGCCGTGGCCATGCAGTCTGATGGAACTAAGAACTGGTCCCACCACAGCTAACCTCTCAGGCTTCTCCAGGGATTGAGATGGCTCCACCTCTCAACTCGGATGACAAATTAGTTTGAGTGGGGAAGAAATAGTAAGCTCCCCAAATCACTGTGTTTCTGAACCTGCACCTCTGAGAAAAATTGAGGCTACAAGGTATCTAGCAGTTTTTCAGAGAAGGGTGACTTGTCCACCAGGCAGTGCCGGAAAATAGGTTGTTGGAGACTTGCGTGGTGTTTAGGAGCCCGAGTCTCATGTAGTCAGGATGATGGGAGATATCTGAAAAGAAACTTTGGACGGTGTGTTGGTTATTAAGTGATCTTATCACTGAACTTCTGGTAACTTTACAAGGTATTTACTCTCTCTCTTAAGTCAGAGAGTGCATGTTCTTCTCAAGGGCTTTAGAGAAAAGTGGTTCTTAGGCAAATTGTTGTTTAATTGCTTAAAATAAAAATATCATTTCTATGATGTAGTAATTAATTTTGGGGCATAAGCCAGGAGCAAAATATGCCTGAATGTTATGTGCCACCGTCATTAAAATGTAAATTGGTCCTTTATTTTGACTGCATGATCTTGTTTACATACGTTAGAAAGAACAGTCCAGAATGGAAGTCACCATTTTAAAACAATGATTGTTTTTTAATAAGAATGCATGAAGAAACATGTAGCTGTTTCCACCCTGGTCACTATAACATAATGAGGATCCTTATAAGAATACACTATATTTGAAAATGGAAAAGGTTGAAGGGGGACAGGAGACTTCAACAGTATCAGCATAAATAGGAAAATATAGTAATTTTAAATTTTTGTAGTATATTGGCTACCATTAGCACAGCAAACATAGATTTCCAGATGTTGGTGAAGAGTCCAACAGTTATATTTTATATCTATGGATGTAGTAACAATTTCTATTCAGCAGCCTAGAAAAACATTTCATGTTACAACAGGAAAGAAATATTACTGTGGGGTTTTTTCCTCCCTCATCCCCTATAT
Organism: Scopus umbretta; assembly: GCA_013400535.1. Classification (NCBI taxonomy): domain Eukaryota; kingdom Metazoa; phylum Chordata; class Aves; order Pelecaniformes; family Scopidae; genus Scopus; species Scopus umbretta. Next base: position 12,818 of record VZTL01062286.1, on the reverse strand, counting down.
AGCAATTCTGAATACTTCAGTCAATGCCAAACAAAAATGATGGTTTAAAAATTAAAACCACAGTCACTAGGGGCAGGACATAAATGTGCAGATGTTTTGTGATGTTGAAAAACTTCTCAGGCAACAGTCACAATGCTGTGGAGAGAACTGGAAATCCATCAGAGCTGGACACTGGCAAAAGCATTCCCTAAGCTACACTGTCAGAAAAGGCAGTTACCTTTTCATATTCCCTTAAGGAAAAAAAAAAAAAAGAAGAAAAAAAAAATCAAAACCAGAAAACCTACTCACAATGGCTTCTATATAGCTCCCACTGTTTTGTTAGCAAGGGATTGACTAATCTGTTAATATAAGCAAGCAACTTATATCTAGAGTTTACTGGGCAACCTGTACAAGTGCAAAACTGCCTTGTCCCAAAGCAGTGCACAAAACATCAATTTTCCTTCTCCAGGAAGGAAAATTTTTACAAGCTTATAAGCTGTTTCTGTTTCAGGCACCTCTGTGCCTTAATGCTGTTATACAAATGGCTGCCTGAAAATCTTGTATTTACCACACCTACCTGGCTAGACAAAGAGACATCATGAAAAACAACAAAAATAGCAGAGGGCAAGTTTTTAAAGGCACTCTTTGTAACTGGTACATTTAGTGCTGGTGCATGGTGACAGACCTCTTGCCTCCCAAGAGCTGGCAGGCACTTCTGTGAACACGCGTGTATCACCGAGCCGTCCTGCTGGAGCACGAGCTTTTACTGTTGCCTCGCTCTGCTGCCTGGTGGTTACAAAGGTAGACATAAAGGTCAAAAATATAAACGGATGTCAGTTCCTCCCTCTTCTAGCTCCTTCATTTTACTTGCTTTGATTAGTAAGGTGAGATCACAGGTGAGGTTTTCTGCACTGCCTGGCCCTGCCGTGCCTTGAAGGGTGCAGAAAAGCTGTCCAACGATTCCCCAGGCAACCAGAAACTCTCTGGAGCAAGAAACTCATGGGCAGCTGTGCCACTTCCTCACAAAAGGCAAGGGGGATGCTATCAGTAAAGGCGATGTGGTGGGAGTACTGGCCTGTGCAAGACAGGTGTTCCAGAGGGGAAAGGTTGGCATATGTTAGAGGAAGCGGGGATAGGGCCAGGAAGCGTGCAGCCGTAGGGAATCATGGAATTAAAACTGCATCTCTGACGGCCTGGCCTCTTTTCAAAGCCCCAGAAATTGCCTGTCATATATGGCTTGTGTCAAGTGTCAGGTACCAGTTTTCCAGAATGAAATGCACCATTAGCAGGTAAAGACAGTTCATTAGGTGCAACATAGCAGAACTGTAATTAATTATTAGATATTCTTTCTCACAAAATGCGTCTCCAAGACCCATTGCATTAGCCACAATATTGGACTGATGAAGCATAAACAAGGGTAATGATAAACACTGGTGAATGGAGTTGGGAAGAGATGGTTATTAGGGTACCAGTGTGTTTCATGTGGGGTTTATTTAACAGTCTCATTAATGATCTGGAAAAGGAAGTGAATAACCATTTAATTAAGTTTGCATTTGATACTAAATTAGAAGTTGCTGCAGACACCTCCGAGGGCAGAGAAATAAATCAAAAGGAGCTAGAAGCCTGTGCAGTAAAGAAGAAAATGAGATCTGGTATGAAGAAAAAAGGGAAGTTAATCTCTCTGGAAGCAAATAATCTAAAATGTAGCTATCAGTGGAGGAATTCTGGAGAAAGCAATGTTGAAAGAGATGTAGGAGTGTTAATGGACTATATATTCCATCACAGCTTGGGTATATGTTTACAGAAGCAACGCATCAAGGAGCAGGAAGGTAATAGCCCTTCATTGTAGGGCTCTAGTGAGAACCCATCTATAATGCTGCACTCTGTTTTGGGCATCCTGTTATCAGAGAGATATAGACAAATTGGAATGAGTTCAGAAAAGAGCCATAAAAATGATCCCATATCCCTGGAGATAATGACTTATGAAGAAAGATCAGAAGAAGTAAATGTGTAAGGCCTTGTCTGAAAGATGACTGAAGTAGGGCAGGAAAACAGTCTGCAAATATGTGAAAGCAAAAAGGGAGGAGGATAATTTATCATAGTAACTATTAGTAATAGGATGAAATAATAAGTAACAACAATAAATTTTAAAAGGCCAACTTCAGGTTGAACATAAGGAGAAATTTCTGACAGTGGAATTTGGGTTAGTTTGCAGAGTAGTTTCCCAGGGGTAGAAGTAAAAGCTGCATTCAAGTCATTTAAAATCAAATTGGACAACTCACTAGGAAATGCACCCTGCTATAGGGAACAATCTTCCATTGCCTGGGGAATAAGCTGGATGACTTAATAGGACATTTCACACTCAAGTGTTTATGACTGTGATATTTTTAATATGCATGGTCAACTGTTTCAGGAAAGTATACATTTCTTCTGCTGTCAGGCCTGATAATACAAACACTTGCATGCAAACATAACTTTTAAGAAGGCAAGTAGCTCTGCTGACAGCACTGCACTGCTGACATGCAAAAACACAAGCCTGAGCTCTTCAAGTTTTTGCAGGATCAGAGTCTTAGATCTTGCAGTTGTCAATATGAGGATGGTATATACAAGTAACTACATCATTTACAGGTAGGTGAAGAAGTGTGCAGAACAAAAGATGGGGGTCGGAAGCTCCGGTGAAGTTGTATCATTATTGTTATTATTTTCATCGTTATTGCTATTACTACTTACAAATGACTGGTACGGTGGAGTTCAACTCCGTTTCTCAACAGTTCACCTTTTTCATCTCCTGCTTTCACCTCTGTGCAGAGTGCTCATTAGACAGTGTAAGACTGCTTTCTATACTCTGTTTTTTAATGTTTGATATTTTTAATATATCCTAAAATATCTGTTGAATGAGAAAAGAGATGAGCTGAAGTGAAAACTTGACCCTCCCTCAGATGAAGAAGAGATGCCAAAGGCTATGGATTTAAAAGGATATGAGGGTAACCCCGTATTTTCCCCCCAATTATAATAATGTAATGTTGAACTCACTTCACCATTCATTAGCAGCAGAGACAAACTCACAGGCATTCAGATAGGTAAGCTCCCTCAAACATTGTGGTTTTTACATGTGGTTTTTTTTATGTTCTTGTTTTCTTCTCTTCCCTCCCCGCTCTCTGATGGGCTGTGTGTGGGGCTGGCAGCCTGGTGGTGCCACAGTCCAACGCCCGAGCCTCGGGACTCTCCAGCAAGGGGTCGAGCAGCAGCAGCTCCAGTGAATCCGAGACCAGCTCAGAGTCTGACTCAGAGAGCGAAAGTAGCTCCAGCGAGAGTGACGGCAGCAAGCCCTCGCATTACTCCAGCCCAGAGGTAAGGGCTTCTGCTCTTTATGATTTAGGGCCGCGATCCATTATTACACCCACTCAGACCTTTTTCCAGCCAAGCCAACAGAAGGAGGCTGTGGGGAGATGCAGCAAAAAATGCAAGAGAAAGGCCCAGGGATCCCCCTCCAGGCATGCTGTGAAATGCAGGTGGCAGGGGATCCTGGGGCATTTGAAACAAAAATGAAGAAAGAAATAAGCCTGTGGTATTTTCCTCAAATTGGAGATGGGTGGAGTGCCTTGCAAGGCTCACAGCAACTCTGCCTCCATAGCAATGGCTTGCTTAGTGCGTAAGTCCTGATGTGGGCTCCCAGCACTGCAAAGGAACTAAAGGCTTCTCTACATGGGGAAGTTATTATAAAATCAGTTTGAGGGTGGATTTTTAAAGCAAAACAGTTGTTTTTCACTCACGCACTTCCTTCACCTCACTCTCTAAGTGATTTATTCTCTGTTACTGCTGCCTTTGTGTGATTTATTTTAATCCACCTCCAAAATGAACTAAACTGAAGAATTACTCATGGTGCAAAACATTAAGCCCAAACTTGTCATATGGAAAGCTAGTACTGAAAATTTCCACATGTAGACAAGCCCTAGCCAAATTACAATTAAGGTGCCAGTGCTACGCCACCTTCTGCTTTCACCTCTGCAGAGTGCTCAACAGACATGATTAGGCTGCTTTCTCTGCTCTGCTTTTCTACCAGGATTGATGTTTTTACATGTTTTGGTCAATACGCAACTTTAGTGTAAAACCAGGAACTCCACAGCCACATCACACACATTAATGTATGTAAAAATATTCAAAAATCTAGCGGCAAGATTGTAAATACACATGAAATGCAGTCAGCGTATTTTCCTACTCCACATAAAGCATCCAGTCACCAGACTCCTCCCCCCAAAACTATGCCTCACCTATTCTCTCACCCTGAAAAATTATACTGAATAACCTACAAGCCTTTCCTCATCTTTTGCTCAGTTATTTGGGGCTATGTTTCTTATCAGGCAAAATGCAGCACTCACAGAAACATCCTTAATATATTTTTCTCAGATTCTGTCACTTTTGTTGCTCATTTAACACTTATCTTCCTTTCTGTCTTTCCTTCACTGTACTTTCAGATCCATTTCCAGTTAATTTTCCTCTCACTTTGTCCCTTTCCTAAATCTCTCTCTCTCTGGTTCTCTCTCCTTTCATCTCTATTCTCTTCCTTCCAATCGCTCTTTCCTGTTCCTCTCCCTGTGCTACCCCATGTCTTGTTTCCCATTCTGAGCTCTCTCATCCAACCCGTTGAGACCTTGTTCTCTCTCTGCCTAGTTCCCCGCTGGAATTAGTGCAGAGATCTCGCGCTCGGTCTCTCCTCTCCCTGCAAGTTCTCAGAAGGTGGAAGAAAAGGGACAAAGAGACGAAAGAGAAGGAACCATTATAGGAGGAAAGAAATGCGAGATAAAAGGAGGAGAAGCATAGTATCCAGGAAGGGAGGAGTGTTTACTATCTAGGCAAATACCCATGCTGCTTGGACCTGAGAGCAGCAATTCCTCAGGGAATGTGGGAAGTTAATTAATTGAGGCAGGTCGTGGATTTCATAAAGTCAGGCAGGGGACTGAGAGTCATGGAAATGTGAAGGAAGTGCCTCCTCTTAAGCATTTTATGCATATCCTCTCGAGATCTGTGGAACTGGTTTTGTAGAGAGCCTGAGTTATCAGTGATCATTGTCACGAAACAGCTGCACTGCTCCAACAGATTGCTTGTCTCTTTGCATTATATTTTTGTGGTTTGCCTTCTAGGACATGCTGTATGAAACATGCTTATACGAAAAATGTAAATTACTCAAAAAATGTGATGGCTGCAGTAGTTTTCATAGGTCATGCCTTGATGGAATATGGGAGAGGCCATACATGGATAGGGTCAGGGTGTCCCAGGGAAGTAGGACACCTGTGCTTTCCCTAAGGGCCAGTGCTTTCCCCGGCCCATCATATGACTGATGGCACCAGTTCAAAACATGCTTATGCGATGTCTCTGACTGGAAGTCCTGTCTGCTTTGCATTAATTTATGCACCCCGTGAAGCCATCTTCCTAAAGTATATGCCACGTTCCTACCCGGTAAATGGAGAGAGAGACAGGTCCTTGGAAGCTCTTTAAAGGGAGGCCCTGTCCACCTAAATTTAAGTAATGGACTCAGTTCCAGTCCTAGTCTTAAAATTAATTTTATCTGTTGGATAAGATGGAAAAAGCAAATACATCTTTGCTTTTGCTTTAGCATAAACTGATAAATTCAGGTACATGAACTTGAGTACTCCAGCACAATGCTGGGCATGAAATCCATCTTTCCAGGTTGGGAGGAACTTAATCTGGAAATCTGAAGATGATTATGAGGCCTTCATCCTTTTTTTTTTCCCATAATCTGAAATTTTATATGCACATACTCAAAGATTTTTATGTCTAGGGCAGTGTGTCTTCTGCATTTGAGGTTATATAGAAATTCAGTTGCTGTTTTATTTCTCCTGTATTTTTTCCTCATCTTATTTTGAGATCTTCGAGTTGTTCTCAGGTGTCTAAATGCAGTTGCCTAGAGTGTAAAAGCAGCTCATTGTAAGGCATACATATAAAATAGATTAGACGAATTGCACCCTAAAAGTGTCTGTTTCTTTCCATTGACTATTTAGACCCTGTAGTGACTAGCTCAGCTGTCTACACTTTATGTCTGCAGTAAACTAAGAATAATAGCTGAGCTAGAACAAGAGACAACATTCAGACTGGTTTCAGTGATGTGGACAAATTAAGGTGCCTCAGACATTAATGTGAGTAGTTACAGTTTTGTGGACTGCCAAACCTGAAATTATGAACGAGGGACTGAGCCTTCTATCTCCTGTTTCTTTGCTGAAGTCATGGATTCTTTGCATGACCTTAATTAATGTCATAAATGAGGACTCTGGTAAACAATGATATCTTGTCCTTGCAATTATTTCAGATGGTGGAAAAAAAACTTGGGTGCCAAGTCCATAGAAAGAGCTACATTTCAAAAGCTAAGAATTTGGTTTGTTTGTTCTTTGTTCCATTAAATTATCCCGCAGACCTTTAATAAGGCTGAATTTGGTTAGACAACTGGTAATTCCCACTATGCAAAGAGGACTAGAGTGGGGAATGGGCAGGAAGGAAGCAGAGAAGCCATTGCATGGGACAAAGCAGAGATGTGCATCAAGTCCTTCAAGTGCCTGGACATCAGTACCACTGGCTGAGGAGCCACTGCCTGTGAATCTCTGCTGTTCTCTTAGGTGCTCTGTGGCATTGGCTCTCTTCTCTTTAGCTTGGAAAATAGGAAGAATATGTGTATCTTACAGACTAGCTAACTGGTGAGCATGCTCCTGTCACCTCACCAGCCTTTCTTCACTGACAGATGTCATTAGGGAGGCAGGGGAAGAAGAGTTGTAGTTTTAGGGTTGCGGTGTAGGAGCGATATGTTTTCTGTATCTGTCTTGTTTTCCAAAAAGTTTTTGCTTCCCATCTCAAATGTAGCAATGATTCCGTTCCCTGACTGGTACACTCAGAAGAAAAGGGGATTTTACCACTAGACCAACTGTAGACATTGTCTTTATCTTTGTAAGTCAGATTCATGGCCTTTGGACTGTGGACTATTTTTGACAATGACTACAAACTAAATTCTCCCTTCCCTCCAGAAAATTCTTTGTGGCAGGAACCACTTCTTACAGTATGTGCGTGCCATGCCTAAGACACGGGAATCCCCAGTTCTAATTTGATAAAGCGCTAGCAGCAGTGCTAATAGTAGCAATAAATAGTAGTAGTAGTAGTAGTAATAGTAGTAGCAGCAGCAGCAGCAATGATCATCATCATCTTCTTCTTCATCATCATCTGTGCCTTAAATACAATGAAAAGGCACCACATTTGTACGGGGATTGCTCTAAATGAAATCTTTGATAGCAGGGCAGCACAAGCAAGTTATCATAAGGTTAAATTAGTATGTGAATTTACAATAGGCTGAGTATACTGCAGGGGTGGCTGATAGCTCAGCCCTACACCACAGTGGGCTAAGTACATGCACATATTATAGGCTATCTAATCTCTCAATGAAAGTGGTGTCATGCTTCAAGTTTACCGTGGTATTAGCTACGCCTTCAGTCCCTTTTTTTAATAACAAGCGTAGAGTGACCACTTTACACTTACCTTGTTTAACAGTCTTTCACCCCAGAAAATGTTTCTGGATAATGTTTTGACAAAGGTTTCTTTTGGATGCATGCCACTTGCGCCTCTGGTTGCACTTGTAGCCTTGAAGAGATCTGAGATATACAGACGCACTGTGTGGGAGTCATCCCACCTAAATTTGGACACTTGTACGGTAGATACCTACATCTGCTCATCACCTCAGCCTCCCCTTTACAGTTTTGATGGAGAGGAACAGACGTTTTTGGGGTCCAACTCATCTGGCCTATTTCAGATGTCTATTTCAGGAGAGAACATTTCACACCCTAGAAGAGTAGTCCACTGAGTGGAGAAGGAACTCGTTGACTAGCTTAGATATAGGTGTCTCTGTTGTACAGATGAATCCACCCACGATTTTTAAGGAAATGTATCACATCCTTCTGTTTCTTGATGAAGCCTGGCACATGTGTACCTCTGTGGTGCATTGGTCCCTGGAACTATCTTTGTCTGGTAGTTTACTGGTTTGGGTTTTCATGCCAAACCCATATTTCATTGCAAGTCATCTTCACCACAGACTGTTACTCCTATTGCTGCTACCCATTGGGGCACCACCAGCTTCACCCCAGTTAAAAACTACCTGGTTCTCTTCAAGGCCTTGAGGGCAACATATTTCCATGCCACAAAAAACTAAGTGACAGAGACCATTCTGCTACCTGATCACTCTGGATATATATTCATATACCTTTCCATCCTTACATGCTGCTGAAAATGTCCCACTTCGAGCAAATCAACTTTTCTTCCACAGAATGGTATGTGACCTGCTCAGGTGGGTGGTGTGGGCTGGAGAATTGGGGATTTTCTTTTTCTCCAACAAACAGTTACAGATAGGCATGTGAAGTGGACTGGCAAAACCTTTCAAGTGAATTTTCCCAATCCCTTTTTTTACTAGGCCTGCTTTTCATTCTTGGCTGTGATGATTTTGTTGTCTTGCAAGGTACCTTGGGTTTTTAAGTAATTTCAAAGTATAGTACTTTTCAGTTAGAGCAATCGATTGAATAAATTACTTCCAAAAGTGAATTGGCATCACTCATGTACACTGACAATCTTAAATTATCCAAAACTTTATCAGGGCCCAAAAATAATGAGAAAAGTTTTAAAATTCTGATTTTTGAAATTTGGATTCTTTTAATGTACTTGGTGGGTTGCAGGCTTTTTACTTTTAGCAGATGCATCTTAAAGGGGTTTTTTAGCAGACACTTCTTAAGGGTTTTTCAGCAGCCACAAGGATTTGAATTTTGATTTAAATAAAGCCCAGATGTGCATCTAAGCCCATGATTCTGAGAACTGAGGCTTTAAGAAAAAATAACGAGTGTCCTGAAACTCCTGACAAGATTAGTAAAGCTGGCAACACTGCTGCCCATTTTGTTAGACTTCGTAGTTGGTTATAGGTTGGTGGGACTGTAGTTATTCTGCCTAAATAGCAGACATATCACTGTAGGAAAGTACCACATTGCCAAGTTATGACACTGTAGCAGTTAATCAGTTTTCTGCTGGTTTACTATGATCCCTTGAAATCCATATTTTGTGAACCACTGTTTTCAAGAATTACAAGATACATAAAGAGTCAGAATGGGATGAACAGAAAAGCTGGAAGATTTTTGGACTTTCAAGTTGCCCTCACTCTGACCTATACTTATGGGCAGAGGTGTATTTTTCCCCACGTGCTTCTGATGTATGTCCTTTTCTTAAATATACCTGAACAGTGGAAAGACTTCCATGTATAGTAAACCTTTTATTATATAAATAGTAAATTCAGTGCACAACCAAATCTATCTGTATTTTCAGCAGCAATCAAAATAATGCTATTTATTTTAGATAAGGAGTTAAGAGCTGTAAAAATATGTTTTCATCTGAGAGAAATACTGCCCATCCATTTTCCAGATTTACAGCTCAGGAAAGAAATTCGTCATGTAAGGTTTTAGGGAGTATGCTTAAGAAAAAATAAACTTAAGGCAATCCAGCAAACTTCCTATAGGTATTGGCTAGATCAATAATGAGTAAGTCAGACACTTTTGCGAGAAGTAATAACTTGTANCTGAAACCAGGACACATATGAATTCCAATGTCTAACTTTTTTGCTTATTTTAGGAGACTTTGCTCCATGTAGAGTGAATACAGCTCTCAGTGGGTGATTCTGGAGATGCCCTTGGCTATGCAGGAAAGCTGTGTTGCCCTCAGGCACCTACTTTAAATAAGGAGTTAAGTAAGAGACTCTTTTAAGTTAGAGACTTTGGATATTCTCTCTTGAGCAAACTTTATTCCAGAGTATTGATGATTATCATGTTAGACTCATTACATGCTTTTTGATTATTCATATGCAATAGCCTAGTAGATCAAATTTTGGTTCCAGTTAAAGAAATTAGGAGACTTTTCACACTGGCTTCTGCGGGGTTAGGTTATGCCTGGCCATCTACTCCATCAGTTTTTTCTTTTGTGTTTTTTTGTCTTTCCTCTTCATTTTACTACATTCAAATTACTGATTGCAAGAAGCAGTAGAAAACACTAGCACATTGTTCTGAAATAACATTGTCTGAGCTGTGGTTACATTTGAAATCATAATTATCCCACTTCTTCACTGTCCAAACACCATTATGTTTTAGATGCTCTCCTATAACTTGATCATGTTGTGACAGGAACAAAGAGAAAAACTAACAGCCGCACAATGCTCACAAAATGAGCACTTGACAATACCACCCCACAACAAATGTTTGTGGGATCTCACAGCATTAAAACATCAATACCAGACAGATTACATGAACTGCCTGCTTAGCCCTCCAGCTCCCTGCTACATGCCTCTTTGTATGCTTTTTAAATACTTTTTGTATTTATTGCAACGGCACAGGACACAAAATACATATCCCTAGCTTTCCTACTAGCTCTCCTCCCCTAGCCTCAGCCGTACCCCTGCCTTGTTTTCCTCCCTTCCTATTGCCTTATATTTTCTTCTACTTGGAAACCTGGGAGCGTTTCCCAGTAAAGCCGGTGCCAGTAGTGCTGCATGAATCATCCTTAGAAATGATGAATCACAGAAGCTGTCCTCCTTCCCAACCTCATTCTGAAACCAAAAATATCCCCACTTGTGCAGCATGCCCCTCATCTCCCGTCCCGCCGTGCGGGGCCAGTGCCAGTGGGTTGCCACAGTTTGGGGGTGGCGCTTTGACCAGAGGAAAATCTCTGTGCTACCAGGAGGCACCCAGCATTTTGGTGTCCTTGAGGGAGCCCTGGGGTGAGGGCAGCAGGATCTCAACACTAAGCTCATTACCATCTGTTTCCCTTTCAGCCCGAGCCGCCCTCGTCCAACAAGTGGCAGCTGGACAAGTGGCTGAATAAAGTCACCCCGCACAAGGCACCCATCCTGACCCACCATGACGGCCCAGCACTAGAGGCCCATCCCTACTACGGCTGCGTGAAGGCGGAGCGGCAGGAAAGCGAGAAGACCCCGGCCACCGGCGCGGCCGAGCACCGCAGTGGGGAGGGCCGCACCACCAGCACCGCCGCCATTGGGGACGGACCGCGGCCCAGGACCGCCAACAAAGCACCGGGCAGCAAGAGCAGCCGACAAAAGTCACCCCCCGCCGCTGACGGCGGGCCTCCAAGGCGGGCGGCGGGGAAGAAGGCGCTGCGGCGGGCCGAGAGGACCATTGCCGCAGACGGCCCCCGCTGCCCCGGAGCAGAGGAGACTCCTGGGAGCCACAGCTTTCCGGAAAGCACTGCTGGCGAGGCGCCGAGGGCCCGGCCCGGTGGCAGCAGCAGCGGTGGTGGCTGCAGAGCAGGGCACCGCCGGGAGCCCCGCTCGGCCGCAGCAGGCGAGAAGCGTCGGGCCCGGGGACCGAGCAAAACGGCACCCAAATCCAAGGAGTTCATCGAGACCGAGTCTTCATCTTCGTCATCCTCCTCTGACTCAGGCTCTGAGTCGGAGCGGGAGGTGCGCCCGCTGCCCAAGGCGCCGCCGGCATCTGGGGCCGAGCCGCGTGCCAAGGACACGGGGACCGGTGCGGCCAGCAAACCCCAGGGTGGCTGCAGTGCCTTTGGCTCCATTAATGCCAGGACTAGTAGTGAAATAGCAAAGGAGCTGGAGGAACAGTTTTACACCCTGGTTCCTTTCGGTAGGAATGAGCTCCTGTCTCCTCTGAAAGACAGTGATGAGGTAAAGTCGCTGTGGGTCAACATTGACTTGGCTCTTTTGTCCAGGATTCCAGAGCGTTTGCCCGAAGAGCCACTGGCCATGAGCGCTGGAGCAAACCAGGTGGCCAGCCTCCCGCAGGGTAGTAGTGCTGACCCCCCCGCAGAGAAAGGTTTACCGAAATCTAGAAGGAAACGCAAGGTGAGCTTCGGAGGGGCAGTCGGGGTGGGTAGGGGAGCCTCTGGCAAGTGGGAGGCAAGCATCGCTTGCTGCTGTGTCTAATGCTCGATGAAGGTGTCTTCTCCAGACCAGCGCTCTGGAGCTGGGCTTTGTCCCTGCTCACTGCATAGAAACCAGCCAAGCCCCAGGGGAGATGCCATCCCAGGATGTCATGAAAACTCCTGGCCACAAGGGATCGCAGCCCCTTGGAGACAGTGTTTGCTGCTGGCACACGTCTTTCCACACCTTAGCAAAGACACTGCCTTTTAGTGGGATAGTATTCTCTCCTGAGGCTTCTCAAAACTTGAGCATTTGGGAGTGATGCTTAGGGTGGCAAAGGGAATATAAATGGCTATCTTGTCACGGTCTGCACAGTATCCCTGTGTGTGTCAAAAGAGGAGAGGCAACATCTTTTTCTCCCTCAGATTGTCAACAAGAGACAAGTGGTTCACTCTCAGCAGGGAGCCCCAGCTTCATGGGGGATGCACTCGCAGAGACCTGGGACATGCCTAGCTCTGCAACCTGCGTCCCTCACACCCCTACGGCTCCCTTTTACCTCGGGGCTCTCACACAGCTGTAAGAAGTGGGAGTGTAGTCCATTAGCTGCCCCCTCCCCAGCAACACCATCACAGCAGCCGGGTGGACACAGCCATCCACCCCTCCACCTGCCTCTCCCACAGGCTCTCTGAGCCACTGGTGGTGCCAGGGAGAAAGCCCCCTCCACCCCATGGCCACAGCTGTCCACCAAGGAGGCTTTCTGGTCCATTTGTACCAACCTGCCCCCAAAAGGCACTCTGAACTGGAATTGCCATCTGCCCAATTTCTGGACAGTTTTACTGTGCAGTCATCTGTTGCCCTCTGAGCTACTGTACATGTGCAGATTGATCTGTACATTTCTTGGGACTGTTTATCTAAAGCAGTCTTT
>VZTL01062278.1:0-27639 GCA_013400535.1 Scopus umbretta | reverse complement strand
GGCATATTAAGTTCAGACAGTCTAAATGTCTCTAATCAAGGTACTCTCCCCCTCCAACCAGCAATACTGAAGTATGCATTAATGAAAACTGTGTTCTCATGCACATTTATGAACTTCAAGCAAAACCTAGTTCAAGTTTTGAAAGAAGATTTATTTTACCTAAGCTATCTCACCTTAAGTTATCTGCATCTGCCAGTACTCTTACAACACACTAATATTGCCGTTGTAACTAGGAGTTAGCTGGTCTTACAAAATTCTATATATGGCAAATACCAACAAGAAGCATAAAAGGGTAGAACAAAACGTTCTTTGTCAAATGTGAGATCAAGTTTGCACTCAGAAATACACAAAGATCTACAACAATAATATTTATCTATCACTTATCTAGTATCTTAGATGTTTTACAATGTAACAAACAGATAAATTAATTCCCAAGTTACAGAACAGTCCAAGTTAGTATAAAACCATAACTAAAACCAAGATACAGTGCCAAGAGCTTTCTGGAATGGAGATAGTTTTTATTTCAAAACAACTAAAACTGTGTTGGTTCACAGGTCAAAAAGTCGTATAGGCAAAAATACTGGCAATGCATCAAGTGCTCTTGAATATGCCAACTGTCCCATTTCTTTCTTAAAGGGATAAATATGCATACTAAAACAATTTTTGCACTTTGAGGTCTTCTTGGCAGCAAAGGGAATTGTAGGCCTATCTGAATAAGGAGGTAAATCAATAAGCAGGTAAATTCTCGATGTTGGGAATGAGCACATGGATTGGAGGGAATGCAAATCTAATTGGGTTTCCCAAGCTTCAAACACTGCTATGTGAACAATCACCAAATACAGTTTTTTCACATGGCCTGCATGGATTCTGAAGAGAAAGCAAGGCAAGATAGGCAGCATAGGTCTGGTAGGATAAGGGAAAGATGCCTAGCCTGAGGCTTTGGCAAGAAGAAAACCATCTGTGAGCTGAATGTGCTGCTTCTGTTCAGATGATCAGACTCTTCCTCACATTTTAAATATATGGCAATTATGCTAAGCAAATACACTGACTCCATGTCACTTCTTTTTTTAGCCAAATAGAAACTAACTTCCAAATCTCCAAATTATCTTTATTAATTAGTCTAGGAAGCAAGAGTATAATGTAGTCAAAGATTACAAAAAATGTCTAGAAACAAGTTCTTTAAAAGCCTGGAAGTCAAAAAACTACCGTTCAGAAAATTGAACTGCAGCTTTGCTGGAATTTCATGGCACTCTCTTGGCATATCAGAGTTCCTTACATAGCTGAGTTTGAGAGATGCCCCTTAAGACCTTTTCTCAAAAAGTAAGTGGTTCTGTGGGTAAGCAGTGACATAGAGTCTTCTCCATGGCAGTGAGATGTGCCAAGTAAAGCCACTGGATAGACAGAAGACCCTCCAGAAGATGAAACTCCTAATCAAAGTAAAAGTTTAGGCATGACACTAACAATATTAATTATGTCAGACATGCTCTGCCAAAAAAAACAGTTGAGCAGGGGAGAAAGGCACAAAATGTAAAAGAGAAAAAGAGACAGAAAGAATACCATCCTGGAGATACCCCACCAGCATCTGCCAGAGGGACTCGAGCAATAACCAGTTTGGATAGTGGCCAGTACCATCTGTGTAATATCTTACACTATATGAAAACAAGAGCCAAACTGAGGCGCTTTACTTCATTTAATACCAGGAGCTCTCCACTCCATCTCTGATTTTGCAGAACATCTCCCTTTCAAACTTCCTCTGAAAGCCCCAATGCAACAAAATAGCACCAAGAAATAGAAAGCTTTCTTACCAATAAGAGAACTTTGAAATCAATGAATTGGACAATCATTTGATGGTACATTTCAAATTTTGAAGCTACAGAGATAAAAATGCTTAAATCGGAAACACAGCTGTTTCTGCCTCTTCTAAAGACTCTAAAATTATGGATATACTCTTACTTAACAAGTGCATCCTTAAATGGGTGCTATCAATATGGTCAAATTGGACAACAGAAAAAACCTACCAACCTATTAGGGGAAAGTGCATCTTTTCTGTAATTTTGTTGACCTCAATGCTTGTTTTTGTCTCCTGAAGTTAAATATAGCAAGTTCTTTTTTTCAGTCAATGAAAAATGTGAAAGAACAAAGAAATTTTGCAGAAGACAGAAAGATCCTTTTGAAAGGAGGATTAAAAGTGGAATCAAGTCCAGTCTGTTTTGGCAGTGCATATCTTTCTGAAATAATTTGATGAAGCACATGCATTGCCTTATCACAGCTATTAAATTTTGTCTGGTATCCAGCATACCTCTTAACTTCAGGAATTCGACATGCTCATCAACCTTCTGGAGGTATACTGAAGATTTCAGAAATGTACAAAAAGACTCAAGACTTTGACTTCATAGTTACATCAATTAAAATAATACATGTTTGCCCAATAAAGTCTTGTTGGAAAGTGTAGAAATTTCTATACCTCATTTGAAAGTTCTTGTAGGACTTAATCCAACAAGGCAGTCAGCAAACAATAAAAGGACAAACAGTATGAATGCTTATCAAGTCATTTGCTCATTCAGTGAAAACATCTCTGAAGGTTGATTTTGCCACAACGTACAGACCTAATAGAGCAACCTTGGCTCCAAATAAAGGCTCTGAAGCTCTATGAGGAGACTATTCTGTCCTTTTCTCTGAGTTCAGTCCTCCATTCCTTCAGCATCTACCTAAGTCTGCTAAGCATATTGTTCCTTCCTAAGAGGTTTCAAATTTTTCCCTTTCTCCATTTTGGCCTCTTCAGACGTGCCTGGCTCCTTCCTGCATCAGAGGTTTGTCTCTAGAGGAACAACTATTGGGCATGTTTAAGGTGCTTGGTGCTGTTCATATACTTAGCATGCTGGTGAGTTGTTTCTTCACTGGTATTTACAAAACAAGACTAGCACAGCAGCTTCACAATGTGAAATTTGAGCAGTTCATATTACTGAATCGCTAGTCAAATCTGTTGTGAACTAAGTTATTTCCCTTGAAAATAGAGACAATTGAATGAAGTTTGGCTTGGACAGCAAGGTGCCATGAATATTTTCAATGTCCATCCTGTAATTTTCATCCATGGAATTTTAATTAACATTTCCTGAATGCAATCTTCTATGCTAGCTAGAGCCTTTGACCTCCTCTAACAGCACGAATTTAAAGTGCATTTCTTCCACATTGGCTGGAGGTTCACATAGATCATTGCCACTAGAGTCTGCCAGTTTTTCAGTTTATATTCAGCAATTCTGCATTCTCAGTTCAGTAAGTGACTTGAATAATCCTACTTATCAAAAACTACTTCTCTGGGGAAGTCGCTTAAGGGAATCTGTACAACATCCTCCAGATAACAAGTCAGTATTACACCTAAAAAACATATATATATATATGTTTGTGTGTGTATATGTATATATGTACATATGTTTATGTGTTTATCTATTTATATATTTCCATGTCCCCGTTAGAACTCCAAAAATAATGCAAAGTCACTGAATTTTGTGGAATAATTCTGCCAAACGCAGACTTCAAGATAGTAGAATTGTTCCATAGATTTGAAATGCATCCACATGCAAATGATATGTGGAAATCTGAATCACAGTCTCATAAGAATTAATAATTACACACACTGACAAAAGTCCAAGGATTGTGAATATTATCATAGATCCTCTAATAAGAAGATCATACCTAGATATTCTTGCAGAACAAGAATACATGGTAAAAAGTTCACACATAAGTAACTACAGTTTTGTCATAATGTAGTTCAGCATATATGGAGGAAGAAATTATGTATTTGTAAAGACAAGCAACGTGGTCACTGCCACATTCTAGTTACCTGTTCAAATGAAAAAGCTGAGCAAGTTAATACATGAACCTCTCCTGCCAACCAATATAAAATTGATTATACTGTGCCAGTTCCAAAATGCAGATTAGACACTCTTATTGCTGTTCTTTGCCTGTGACATTTTATCCATTTTTTAAATCTCCTCTTACAACCTTATCTCAAGATACAAATCTTGTGCCATTTCCTGTCCTTCCTACAATCTTTTCCCCTAGAATAAGGTTTTTAAATCCTTCTTTCTTTCTGTGAAAAACAGCACTTTACCTGACTCACTCTGACCTTTTAGTGTTCCTAATTTACTTGGATGGACGATTTCCTTCCCTACTCTTCTATCTTTTTAGCAGGCTATGAGAAAGTACTGGAAACAGCAAGTCCTTAAGGGTTGACAGCACTTAAAAAGTTAATGTGTTGTTTCCTTCCTAGGGGCTAGGTAGGATGGCGGAGATCATTGTCCTCACCACAACACCAAACCTGTGCAGCCCTGATTCCCTGCTAACCAAGGTTCCAGGAAAAAAGTCCCCAGAATGTTCAATCCAAAAATAATAATAAAAACACAAAAATTCCTGTTAAGGAAAAGATATTCCAACAAGAGTATTAATCTAGACAGAAAGGAAAACTCAGTATGAATCAAAAGACATCTAACTATCATGGCAGTTCTGTGATATCATTAAAGACACAGAAAATGTAGATTGTCAGAAAACCAAACCAAATGAAAGATTTGCAACATTTCAGTATGTAATAAGTAAATTAAAACTTTATAGGCCACTTCTGAAGCACTTTTAATGGACTGTTAGCAATAAACTAAGAAAACCATAATATTTTACTTTCTCTTCATTGAAAAATGATTCCCCCAACATGATTTTCAACATGAGGAATTAAATGTACAGAACTGGTCCTGTTCTGAGTTACTAGATTGCTGTGGCAGGTAAATGGTGAAGTATTTAAGAGCCAAACTTCACCTCTAGATAGCAAAATGCAGCTCCCAGTGAAGCACAAGAGAAGCTTTGTGAATACTGGATGACTATACCAGAGAAAAGTAAAACATATGTTGAAGAAAGAGAGATGAATATTTTTTCTAAGGACTTTACTGTAGGCAAGACAAATGCTTCACAATGGCCACGGTAGTCCCGTTGATTTCAGGGAGCATTAGATGGCCCCTGGACCTGAGAAATACATCCAGTCAAAAACCTTGTGGAAAGGAAACTACTAAGGGTTTTGTAAACAGTATATTGGGTTTACTTAGGTTATATATACATACACACTATGAAATAAAATGCTTTGCTTGTCTTAACAAAGCTTATTAGCACTGTCTTTTCTGAATCTCTTTTTCTATTATATTTTCAGGTTCTTCCTTTTGGGATGTTCTGTAGATACTTGCATGCTGTCAGGGCTGCTGCAGAGGATTGATTAGCAAGGCATTTACAGCAGCATAAGGTACGTCCCGTCCCACGGCCTTCCTCCCTGAAGCTGATTATGCAGGAAAGAGCCCGCAGCTCTTTTCTGTACAAGAAAATAGACACTTTTGACATGATTCTTCCATAACTGCCTTTCCAGAAGAATAAAATACTTTTCATAAACAAGTTTGCAATTAAAATCCAAATTTTTAGATGTTGAAATTACAGCATGAATATTTTACTGTCATCAGCTTTAAAAGGCAAAATAACCCCCAACAAAATATGCTGAAAATTTAACCACTATAATTGTGTTCCCTAAGTAATTTAAAAATACATATATTACCTAAATATTTATCATTAAATTCTGCATTTTAAAAACTTGTTTTATTTCTCTTAAACGTACATCTCCAAGTTTCCTATTAAGTGGATCAATAATATGGTCCAAGATTTTTCAAGTATGTATACCTTTGCTTTATGTGACTGTCAAAACTAAAGTTAAAAAAAAATCTGCACTCAAGTTTTTCTAGTTGCTACTGTTTTTTAACAATATTTTTTAGCTTTTGTCAGGCCAAATTTAAGGCTTCTTAAAGAAGACTGACTTTCACAAAATGGTTGTTAGGTATTTTCTGACATTCAGCCATATTTTAAGGGTTTCTAACCAGGAGACAAATTCAAGGATACTGAATCTGTAGTTGCTTTAGCCCTTGGCAGATGGGGGTTAGTGAATGTGGCTACCTCCCTCTCATACAGCCCACTAAGGAGCTCAGGATCCTGTAATGTAGTGTAGGCATTGTACTCCTTGTTACCATCAAGTTTTGCTGACCATAGCACTGCAGACAAAGATCCAATTAAGCCAATAATATCATTTCTTTCAGACTTCCTTATTTGCCGTTGAAAGAAGTTAAGAGTTCATCCAGCATTGTTAATTTTCTATCCTGTGCTGCTGAAAATGAATGTGGCTTAGCATAGGCCTACCTTTCTTAGTCTACTGAAACTCTTGCTAAGAGAAGCGTGGGATTTTATCTCAATTCATCTCACCTGACTCTGAAATTAATGACAGTTGGCAGTACAAACATCTCACAGATATCATCCCTTATCATCTCAGCTTTTGGACTTCAGGTGAAGACTGTTAAAAACAAGTCTCTCCATCCAATGAGCCTCATTATCAATGGATCCAAGATGCAGGAGGAAAATTAAAAAAAAAAAAAAAAAAAAAAAAAAGAATGCAGGCACTGTAGTGTCAGTAGATGGACTTTACAGGGTACTAAATCTACATGTAGAGCAAAAAATCTCAAATTAAAAGACTTGCCTGCTTAGCTCTGAAGCCAACTCACACAACATGATGAACTGACAGTGAATAGCACCACACAAGCAGAAGTGGAGAGCTTCATGCTCCCACTCTGCCTGCTGAGAGAGAGCCCACTCTGATGGACGCAGTAAGTCTAGCTGTGATGGTGGATGCTGCTGCGAAAGCAGCAGAGCAGGGCGAGCATGAGGCAGTAAAGTGGGGCTGATACCATGTATTCAGACTTGAACAGGATTTCCAGGACTTTTCTGCTTTGGCATGTGAAGGGATTAGTTTAATTCTAACTCCCTGCTGACCCAGACTCTCCTTCACTCAGAACTCAACCAAAAGCACTTAATAGTAAATTTCTGCAGTCGGTGGTGAAAGGTCTCAGAGCATACCATGGTGCTGAGCCTGCCACTGAACTGGAAAGGGAGAAGAGGAAGGAACAGACACCAACAGACAATTGCCTGGAGCACTTATTCAGGATGCAAAATATCTACCAATGCCTCAAGCAACCGAGACCCTTGTGTTGTGCTTCCAAAAGCTACGCCTGCACAACAGAGGGAAAAAACCCCTGACAGACCCTGGCCCATCTGACCTGGGGCAGAAACCCTTGGGTCTGTAATGACTTATTGCTTCATCCCAGCTCCCTCACTGGGGATCACCAGTCCTCCTTTCCTACCCCCCTCCTGATGCACTGACCATGGCAACTGAGGGACAAGGATTTTGGCACTTGCTGCTGGGGCGAGGGCTGTCCATGAGGGCTGCTGCTATGGCAGGCAGGGAACAGCCCCGTCTGAGGAGCTCAGCAGTAACCTGCAGTGAGTCCCATACCCTGAGATGGCCCCTGTTGCTGCCGAGGCTGGATTATACTGATCTAATGCCTCACACGTGCCAGGCATTGCACAGGGAGGTGAACAATTTAAATTCTGCTAGAAGCTGGGGAGAACAGAGAGAGGCTTAAACACAGATCCTCTTCCAAATGTAACCCGACAGGCTCACCTATAACAAAGGAAAGTAAAAACACAGAAGCAGCAGTGGAGGAATATAGATGGCAAGAGAAACCATATAGCAGGGGGCATAAGGATGCAATTAAAAAGAAGAATCTTTCATGATGTATTTTCTGATATCTTCAAAATACAAGTTGATCTGTTAGGGTGGTAATTAGAGTTCTGACACTGGGAGGATGAGAGATCTGAAAATGCGCACGGGACAGACTCCTGAGACTCAAACACTCATCCTAATTAAAATCCATTATTACAAATCAGTATTGCCTTTTTCCTTTCTTCAAAGTTACATTAATTTGATAAAACAAGCAGCGGAATTTTGAATGTTAATCAAAGAGATAACAGTTTCACAGGACAGATCTTTAAAATTCTCCCTCTTGTAGTTTCACAGAGAAGACTGGAGCTGAAAAAACCCCTGAAGAAATGTTTTCCTATTATTGCTTAACAAGAAGTAGCAGCTAATCAAAAGAAGATGCAATAAAAACAAAAATACACAAAACCCCACGTCTGCTATCTCAATAAGGTATCAGAAAAATCCTCTTCATTTCTGTGTAATGAGACAGCATAGTTTAAAACATGACAGGGTAAATTTTCAAAGCAGCAAGCTGATCTAACTATACAGACGCTATTGACTCTACACTGGCCAAACAGCTAAATCGCCAAGTGAATCTTTGACAACATATCCCTGAAGAAGATTAAAGGTGCCAGCTGATCTTGGTATTAAAGATGTGGACCGCCTTGTGGAAAACCATATAGCAATAAAAATTCTTTTCATAAAATCATAAAAGTTAAACTAACATCCATCTTCCTTTCACAGAATACCATTCCTTTCTCTGCACCAGGAGAAAATTTCACTGGATAGAAGAGGAAATTATATTCTTTAGTTACAGACAACAGTCCAAAAACTGACTTTGTCATGGACCAGCTTTCTATGCAAGATCTGAAACTAGGTTTTGTACCTAATAATTTTGCAGCTAAGGTTAAATACCATATACAAGATAATTGATGTGCACTGATCTAACCTATTCTCAGGTACCGCAATCCTGCCAGACGACACTACTGTGCTTACTTACACTCATTTGTTCATATATGGTAGATGTGGGTTATAACAATGCTTGAACGTAAGGGAGATTTGCTCTTTGAGAGAAGGTAGAGGTGGCCCATAGGTGAGCTGTTATAAAACAATAAAGCACTGAAATCAAAGAAAAGTGATAACATAGTAATGATTTCTACAGGAAAACATATATCAAGAGGAAAAAAAAAAAAAAAAAGAAACAAATAATGAAAGATATGGTCTTCTGGGTTTTTCACTACCTGTAGGGGAATATAGCTAGTAGCCTTTAAAGATCCTATCATTAGTTTTTCACAAAAACAGTTCTGCATAATTCTGCTTTCAGATCATTCCGGGGAACTGTGTAAATATTTTCTTCAGCGTGAGTTTTTTAGTGAGCTTCATGGTTCTGAATTTTACTTTGAAATTTTATTTTAAAAAACAATGAAGAAAACTAATTTTCCACTTCTGAAGCTTACCTGGTCTCACTTGGAATTGTGTAACCAAAACAAAACTATGCTAAGCTCTATAGCTTGTAAATACTTTCAACCATTTGGGGTGAGATTCAGGATTGTATTGGTACGTGGTTTCATGTTTTGTTGTCAAAGTGTTACGTGGTTCTGTATAAATAATGTATTAGGGTTGAGACAAGGAAGAGGAGTTCTCCAGTCCAGATAAATTATTTTAGGACAGAACTCATGGAGGAATTGTGCCATGTGGCTCAGATAAATACAATATATCACATATTCACCCATTTTCCAGTCTGAAACAATCAGACCCAAAACTATCCTGGCATTTTAAAAGGTTTATCTACTTATTCATGGTTTTGGAGAAACTTTAATTATTACAGAATAACAATAATATTTACTTGCCTTTCTCTTTTGGACCAGAAAAACTTATAACAGAGTGCTAGAAGAAAAGTTCTTGAAATGTATTTTAGCTAGAAGTAAGAAAATACTGATTGATCACCTCTCTAGAAGGTACACTCTCCAGTTACCTCCAGCCCAGTTTTTTCACCCATGCTTCAGGTACGTTCAACCCCACTCTTAAAGAAAATTCAACTCCAACCCCCAGCTTCTAAATAGCAAGCACCAAGTATTATGCTTTCACAGATTAAAAATAAGCAAATAAAGGGAAGGTGTCAAAATGACAGCAAACAGAACATTTAAATGTCTGCCTGCTACAAAATTGAAATGGTAAACAAATATTAAAAGTGGCGCAGAAGCTGCAGCCTTCTCTCCTTCACATAAGGGCTGCTAAATTACTACACTGCCCAATCTCGAAAACTGTTAAATAGAACTTCAAACTAAAAATAAGTGCTGCCAGAAACACTGAATTTTGGAAATGAAAATGAGTCCAATGTGTAAAGACATTTTCAAACCCTCCCACAGCTCCAAGCGGCTCTGCAGACCGAGTCCCCGATTCCCCTCCCCAGCTGCTTCTGCACCCCATGGTCTCTCCCTCCTCCTGCCCTCTGTGCCCCCCCTCACCTGCCTGGCCACTGCCCTCTTCTTGTCCATTGCAAACCTGGCTCAAGGAGCCTTGAAGAGGGAAGGTGGGGGAGGGAGGGAGATATCGAGACCCATGGTCAAGCAAGGGGTGGAAAGCAGAGGGATGGAGACCAGCTTCAGGTGGGCAGATGGGGAACAGGGGCTCGGGGGACGTGGTGGGGAACAGGGAGTGCCCACAGGGGAAGGAGCTGCCCTGTACAGGCACCGAGGGGGACAGCCAGGCCTATGATTCTGTAGTTTGGGGGGACTTTTGGGAGAAGAAAGGGTAGGTGGTTTCCACCCACATACTTTCATTTGTTTCCACTCACAGACCTGCTTGTTTCTTCCCCTTCCACATTCGCCATCCCTCTGGAGGCAGGTGGGAGCAGGAAAGCATGTTAGGCTGACCATGTTGTTTGCACAGCTGCATGCCAAGGTACGATGCTTTTCAAACCTGAATGGTGTAATTTATCAGATATTACTTGTTTTCAAAGCAAATGGGAAGCTCCTCTGTGAGTAAAATTGGGATATCAACACTATGAATTCATTTTTTAACTAAAAAACTCTATTGGGTTTATGTGGCAAGGTTTTGGTAAATGCTACCAAAACCTTGCCATATAAACCCACTACAAAAGTGTACGTTGCCTGTTTTTTGGAAGGGAGAAGTCTGCTGGAGGCAAGCCTTTTCCCCTCCAGGTAAGCACTGTACTGCATACAGCCTTCGCTGCCTGTACTCCACAGACCATACATTGCCTGACGCCGGCATCTCTATGATGAACATGAAGATTTCACATTTAACTAGGGCTGGTAACCGGGGTGGGTATCAGCTCTCAAGGAGTTATTTTTATGGTCACGATTTCATCAGCGGAGGAACTGACAGGCAGCAGACCTGAGGCTAAGGCAACTCAGGAAACAGCTTGCTAGTCTAAAACATCCAGAAAGAGGGATTCAAGCCCAGACTGCCTGAACTCTGCCATTGCCTCTTGAGGTCAATGAGAAAGAACAACAGCTATTTCTGCGGGCATGGACAAGGACAGACAGCTGTTTTGGGCATCTGTGTTAGTAAATCCTTGCCCCTTTGAATGCAGCCTTCTCTTATGTTAAGCAGTTACCAGCAAGAGAAACCAACTGGCTTATTTGCTACTGGTGTGGGTTTCATCAAAGCCATGGGGATTACAGTAGGTGCAGCTTCGCAGTGACTCTGGTTTGGAGCGCTCTGCGCTGCTCCTAGACTTTTCCTGGGGAGACCTCCCTACCTCCCTGCAGCGTTTGGTCCCTTGGCAGACCTGCATATGAATCAGGAACTTCCTGTCCTCTTCAGCACAGAGTTCTGGAGATCCTTAGTTTGCCTCAACCACGAGTGCCAACAGTTCCTTTTAACATACACGTGCACACAACACATCCTTTCCATTCAAAGCACGGCTGCCAGGATCACCTTTTCTCTGCCCAGAATTCAAACCATGTTATTTCCATTTTTAAACCTCCCAAACAGGAAATCACTTAAACATATGATTAACCTAAAGCGTGTGCTTAAGCCCAGCACATTTGAAATTCATTTCCATTGAAGTCCATGGTAGTTCAGCTTGTGTCAGATGGCTTTGCAGAGACAAGGTCTGAAACTTTCCGCAAACAACAACTTTTTTACAGCATTGAGTCCAAGTACCATTTGGGTTTAGGATGAAGTCCACACTATATTAAATACATTTTTAAAATTGCCAATGATTTCAACAGAACGAGTGTTTGGGGTTTTGTTTTTAAATTGTGTGCTTCGGAGAGAAATCTTTTTTCCTCCCCTTTCCTAACTAAAGGTTAAGAAGCAAACTAAAACTTCTGAAAAGACAAGTAAAATTTTTTACCACTTGTAGTCCACAGCCACTATGTCAGAACATGACAGAAGTAAGTTATATGATATTCATGTTAAAAATAGGGCTCAGCGAAAAGAGTAAGCTTTTCCACACAGTAAGTTGGCAGAGTTTGTTTGCCACTACCATTTTTTGGAGAGTAGTAGGAATAGCATTGGGCTGTATATATTGTACTGACCAGTAACCCCCTGACAGCAATGGGGTGCAGAGTTCATTTACTGTTTCACAAACAAAACCCCGTCTATGATCTACTAATCCAATATTCCAGGACTCAGTTCATAAAAGGAGTAGATTCTCAATGTTAACTCTTCTTCTTCTTAAAATGTTTCCATCTGTGAATCTCTGCTCATGGAGAATGTCAGTTACTAATACTGTACTCTGGCAACTACAGCTCTAATTTCTGCAGTTGCAGCTTTTCAATGTTTTAAAGATTAATTTAAAGTATTAACAGAAAAGAGTTTACAATTCATATGTGGCAGGGGCAAAAAGAGAAGCAAAGCACATCCTTAAAAAGAAAACATTTATAAAATTATGTATACACCATCGCTTGGGCATGCTGAGTCTCAAAAGTAATGCAAAGAGACAGAGTTTGTTTTCCTTTTCTTCTGCAAAACTACAATGAAGTGATAATGACCTCAGGAGTGTATGTGTGTGTTTATTCCATCTTTGGCCCATTTGATGTGGTTTTGGCCTAAGGAAAAGCTAAAGGCTAAATGTATTTTAAGTGGGCTAAAACCAAGATAAACACATGTCCCTGAGGTCATTATTTCCATTAGATGACAGCTTGCATAAAATATCAAAAAGCATTCTAAAAACAGTGTAAACTTTAAAAAATATATTCTTTTGTAGGTCAGCACATCTTTTAGGAAGTGTATACTGTTTCTAAGCAATTGTTTCTTCCATTGTCAAAGTTTCTTTTTCAGGAACAGAAAAAAACAAAGTTTATTTGGACTTTGGCTATGCATGAAATAGTCTGGGCTTTGTAAATCCTACACATAGCGCTGTAAAATGCAAACAGTGTAACCAAGCAGTAATCATGCTCATCATGCACATAATAACTATGTACATAGAAATACCTATCAGCTACTCTACAACTTCAAAGATTTGATCTACATGAGGAAGGTTGCCGGTGCTTTAGAAACAATTCTAGGTCTTGATTATGGGTACACACGCAATTTAATAAGGTTTGTACATGGTGTGGACAAAACCCATGCTTGTAACCAAGAAAAATATCTCAGCACAGTTGTGTCTTGCTTTTCGGTACGTATTTTGAGAGGAGTGGTGACCAGTAAGCCAAGCAAGCTGTTTGAAAAACACACTTCTTTCTCCACAGGTGAGTGAGAGGAACAGGGAGCTCTTCCCTGGTGTCAGCGCTCTGGCTTTGCCCTGCAGCCTCGGACAGTGCTGGTAAAGTTTGTCAGAGGGTTTGTCGACGCACACAGACGCACCCCCTGCTTTTTCTACTCAACTCCCCCAGACAGAAAACTGGCATGCTTTCTAGGTCTTGCTCTTGAGCAACTTCATTCTGCTGATACCCTTAGAGTTTTTTAATAGAGTTTTTTAATCACAGTTTGAAAACTATTTTCCACATAGAAGGTTAGTGATGGAAAGATTCACCTTTGGGGAAAAATAACATCAAAAACCCTGAATAATTTTTTTCTCCCCTTCTTTTTAAAGCCCTAATTCTGCAGACCCTGTGTTTACCTAGAACTTCTTTTTTCTCATTTTGTGCATTCTGAAAATCAAAAAGGAACCCAAAATTTTACATCTGTTTTCTCAAACTTATTTTGCTGAATCCAGCGTTGAACTAAAAGCTGCAAGCATTTCACAGTTCCAGGCAACTGAACCAATTTGGGAGGCATTGTGCCTTCAAGATGTCAATTTGTGCTGCAGTTAATTACAACTTCTCCTTCCCAGCCACTCATAATAGAAAAAAGTGAAAAGCTGAGGCCTTTATCAATGAACATGTCACAAGACAAAAGTATGGCTAGGTCTAAATCCACACCTGGGTTTCATCTATTTTCAGTCTGCCCCCTTCTCCTTAGTTCTGTTAGACTTTAATGCTATCCACAATGTTTCTTTTTTGTAATATTATCACTTCATTGTTGGTTTAGGAAAAATGCAGTAATTTTTTAACCTTCCTGAGTGACATATAGAAGACTTTTCTGCACAGGGGGCAGGAAAGCAAGGAGAACAGACAGCTTCTAACAATACCATCACTTTGTTCTTGAAAGCAACTTGGTAAATTTTGTTTACAGTAGACTGGAGGGCAGTAGACCATTTCAGCTATGACTGCTCTTTCTTTTCTTTGGATCATTCATCCTTTCAAAGATAATCTAATACTACTACGCCATGCTCTTAATAATGTAGCTCTTCTTTACCTGGCATTAGGTAAGTGACTTGCATTAAATATGTGGATAAATTTGTGTAATGACTGCAGTGCCATGCTTTCTGTACTTTTCTGCAATTAGACAACATAAAAGCATTGTTATGACTGAAACAGGGGTTGGGTTCTAGAACTAATTGTAGAATTCAGATTGGAAGATTATGTGAGGGACTTAGCAATATGACAAACATTGCTTAAGTGACCTTAAAAGGCTTAGGGCAGATTTCAACTTTGTCATTCCAGGAGACATTTCTTCCATTATTCTTTGTTATAATCTGATGAACTCTTATTAGCCTCAGTAAATCAACATTCACACTGAACTGGAATGATTTGCATGTAAATCTGCTATCGTTTCTTCATTTATATGAGTACAGTTGGAGCCCATTTCAAACTCAGCAACAATAACAGTGTCTGTTTCACTGTATGTACAGCTCAGCTGCTTCTTCTATGTAGTTGCAGACATCAATATGTTATTGCTCCATTACTAAAATACTGGCCCTGGTAAAGAAACTTTAGGGGCCAGATGTGTCAACTTAAAATGAAGTGATGAGCTATGGCTCAGCATTTTCCTTCCAAGTCCATCACTTTGGATAACTGGCACCCTCACTCTCACTGGTGCTTATGGTGGTCATGATTTCATTTGTGGGCTTGTTGATTGGCCAGTTTTTGGTTCTGCCATAAAATGTTCCTCCTGTCGGCAAAAGGAAGGAACCAACAACTGCCTGCCAGTTGTGTTGGCAGTAATGAGCAGAGATACTAACTGGAAAGTGCTGAGAGGAAACAGAAAAAAGGAAAAAGAATGAAAAAAAGAGAAGGAAGAAGTAATTCAGTAGGGAATGTCGTGTGTGGGATAGACAGCAAAAAAGTGGGGTAAATTGAACAAGAGCTAACCCAAATGCTAATGACTGGTACAAAATGCTGTTTCCCTCTCTCATGCTCTGCTCCAGATGTTTCTTCAAACTAACTACATCCAAGCAATATCCCCTTGTTAATTTGGGGGAGGGGTAGGGGGGTAGGGTGTTGCTTTTTTTTTAATTCCCCAACATTGCATAGGTACCTCTGTATATCAAAATACTACAAACATGAAAACAATAACTCTCTACTATAGGAAGTGGAAGAAACAAGGCTCGTGATGTTGTTGTAAGCATACACTGCTCTATTTAGGACAGGAATGGAAGTAGTGAACCTACCCTCTTAAACTTTTGCTACAGTTGCATGTTTCTGAGGTGTTTGCATCTGTAGTATTTTGGTTGCTAGGATTCCTGGCCCCCTTCCCCTCACTTCTCTCTCCCCCACTACTTATGAAACGACACTGAAAAGAAGAAGGGAGGAGAGATGGTTTTAAAGCTTCACTCTTATTTTCCATTCTCTTCTTTCTGCGTCTAGTTCTCCTAGAATGGCAACAGCCAGGCACACTTTTTTCCTTCTTGAAACAGTCCCATTCTGTGCGTTTCCAGTGATACCCATATTTGTGTTTTTATTAGTGTTTCTCTAATACCTCAATTTCTTTTTGGTCTAATCTTTATAGCATCTTCCTCTGACTTTTTTTTTTTTTAAAATATACGATTGTGTTTAAACTTTGTCCTTTTCTCTCTCACATTTTTTTCTCCCCCACCCCAGAAAGGACTAAAATATGCAGGGAGGAATAAAACCGCCTTTGAATAAAAGGCCAATTACACTTATATAACGTTACATTTCCTGCATTGAATTTGCATACTGCATCAATAGTTTTCAGAAGACTTCCAAGAAATAACAAAGAAAAGAACAAGAACGGTCTATGCCAAGAACATCCCTAAAGAAAAAAAACAGCCATTCTTTTTGAATACTAAGAAAACAGTGTTTTACTGCTCAGAGCTCACGATATCCTCCCTCATTAGAGAAATATCTGCAAGCTGTAAAGTATCTGCCCTGGCAGAGGATTCACAAATCACAACAATTACCTGCTTCTTTTGGATATTGAATCAGCTAATTACCCACCAAAGTTTGGATTGGACATCTGCTACCTGACTTATTTTAGTATCCACCACAGAATGCTTCTTGGCAAAGGTTTTCAGCTTTTCCCCTCACCCACCTCTCAATAGGAAAATGGGAAATTATTTGGATGCCATCACTAATCATCAAATAAAACTAGGATACTCTGGCCTAGGGTACCTGATCCCTGGATGACCGATAAAATTTCTCCATGCTTAAGGCCAAAATGAGTATTAACACAGGTAGAAGAAAAGTAAATGAGAGGAAGAAAGAGTGGGGGAAAGGTGGGGAAAAAGAGGTGGAGGAATAGTCAATTAGACATCTAGTGGGCTGAAAAATAAATAACCAGTAGCCCCTAACGTAATATGAATTACAGTTTGGCAAGCACTAGGGATGAATCACAACATCTGGCATCCTAGGTGTTACTGTTTATCTAAACTACCAATAGCATCTGCGTAAGCAAGTCCTGCCAGTACCACTGCCTAGTATCATCTTTTATGTTAGGAAATGAGTGTAAAAATGTTATACAAGGCTCTGTTAAAAAACGACTTTTCAAACTCTGTGCCAGAACTTCCTCCCCAAGGAGAAAATGCATCTGTGTGTAGGCAAGGGGCACTCCCACTGAAATCATAGGAAGTTCCACCTACTGAGATGAAGGATGAATTTGCCCCTGGCAATAAAGATTTCTGCTGCTTAAACTAACTATATGTACAGAGCCACTGACTCGCAGCAACACCAGGGTAGGACCCCAAGCATCCTGACTGTGACAAATGCACCCTGATATAGACATCCTGATATAGACACCAAACAATATTCCCTTCCTTCTTTCTGTTTTTAACGTACCAAGTTTAACACTCCATCTGCATTCATTCTCTAAATTTAAATCTAATTATTAAATATAAATTTAAAATGGCAATATAAAAAAAGACTGACCTCTTTACATAAGGAGCACATCCACCATAAAAACTATTCTTCCCATTGAGAAGGATGAACAATGAGACCTGACCTGACTACATCTCTAGCTTCCAAGATGCTAGAAAACATAGAACAATGAAACCTAAATGGGTAATTTTCCCTGGCATAAGAATTAGGACCAGAATGACATTGGTCTAATGTTATAAAAGATCAAGGCAAAACACTGAATATATTTCTAGGACTGACATAGTCTGCTTTTGCGTTTCATTGAAACTCATGCTTACATTAAAGGAGGACTCCAAATTGTGCTTTCAGCTCCAGAGGTCCCCAGCTGAATTTTTTGTAAACCCAGTCATTTTTTTATTGACCAGAAAGAAAATGATAGACCCTATTATGAAGTGCTGGAAAGATTTCATTAAGTACATGGACACCCACTAGGCTCAGCAGATATTAAGTATCTGTTCCACTACAAAATACAAGGAGATACTTTGGAAACTTTTAAACATATTTCTACATATTTTGCTATTTACACTGCAAAACATGTTCTACATATTTTGCTATTTACACTGCAAAATATGTTCTAGAATGATCCCTAATGAAGTAGTTGTGAAAGACATCACCTATTCTTAAAAAAAAAGGGGGTGGGTGGGGAGGAACAACCATCCAAGAGAGGATATATCACTCTGCTACACATTGAAAGCCTCTTAAATCACTAGCTCTGCATAGCCAACTCTGCTGCTGCACAGTTGTGGACAAGTCACTGTGTTTCTCATTGCTTCTCCTTTTCACACAAATTTTCTATAGGAAATGATTTTACACATGGGTCATTCCTGGGATCAAAGTCTATCCCAACTTAGGGTCTCTATGGTATCATACATAATACTGTATTACACTGCATAACACTGCATCAACAACCTCTGAAAACATTGCAAAATACAGACAATATTAGGTCTAGAGATAAACTGTGCCTACTTAAATGTTAGCAGTAACTATCTGCACCTTCAGGAACAATTAGAAAACTGTTGATTCAAGACATAGTATTGAATGCTGCAGCTGGAACATTTGGGTTTTAGCAATTCACACAGGCCCAGACAAGTGGCTTTTGGCCTAAAGCAAATGGAAGAGAGTAAGTGTATATGTGCCAGGTGTCCAAAACCCAAATTATCTCACAAATTGGATGCAACGAATCTAAAGTGTATCTAAAGTGCACAGAGCCTTGATTTTTCCTGCTGAAAAGTTTTACAGTGCAGACATACATTATCATAACAAAGTTTTGTGACATATTGAAAATGTAGGGAACACATAAAAAAATTGCATTTGATAATGTAAACTACAAGGATTACTGTACCCATTGTATTATTCATGTACATATTTAATTCAGTAAAAAGGAACTGAACCTGAATTTATTTGTAGCTGCCACAGAATTCCCATTTTATCACAGGATTCCCCAGGGTGCCGCAGGAACAAGAGGGCCTTGATGCAGAATTTAGATCTAGCCTCCACACAGCATACGGAGTACGTGAAGTGCAAACCAAGAGCAGGCAACAAAGTGGATTCTTTCTCCATTTACACTACATTATTGAAGTTTACGACACCGCACACAGTCATACCTGCCTGAATCAAAAACCAGGCCAATGAACATAATTTAAGACCCTTTAATTTTGAAACATAGCAACCAGTGATAAGCAAATCTACAGGGGCCAGAGATGGCTTTAGGCTTGGGACATAAACTAGAAGCCGAGTTATTTATCCAGAGCTCATTCACTTTATTTGAGCCTCCTCCAGTTCTTGATAAATTTTTTATTTAGCTGAAGTTACTATTGTTGAGAGTCATGAAACACTCTTCCTAAATTAACCACGGCAATAAGCAAAGCACTGTATTTGTCACAGGAGTTTCTCAAGATCTTTGGGAATGTACCTGCATTCAGACAGAGATTTAAATTAATGAAGAATCATTTGCTCTCCTTTCACCAAGTAAACTATAAGCATTCAACCCCAGTAGTCACCTCTTGCTATAAATGCACACTTTTCCAGACCATTTCTGGGGTCTAGCTGGAGGACAAAAAGCAAAAAATGCTCTTCATTCCATGCACAAGCGAAACATGAAATTTCATACCCTTTCCCACTCTTTACCTGTCCCCAGTCTCAAAACAGAATTTCCTTGTCCAGCTAGTCAGAAAAGGCAGAAGTTCCTCCAGCCCAGGTCCGCCACATCCCTGCTGTGGAGCCATCTCCCACCGAGGCATCGAGCAGCAGCTCCCCGCCATGGTCTCAGCCTGGGATGAGGTTTTGCAGTGGGACTTTGGAGCCCCCATGATGGCAAGGCAGCACCACCACCACTGCAGGTATCAGGCTTTGCACCACCCCTCTGGCCTTATGGGTCATGAGGGCATTTGGGACCTTCCTTAGACATGTTATAACTGCCCACCATTATTAGGAGTAAAAGTTGGAGAAAAAGAAAAAATGTTACAGAGTTCCATTTTTCTTAACATATATAGTAATTTCTCCCTTAACTTTAGAAGAGTTTTCCATACTTAGAAGGCAGAAAGACTAGCACATAATACATAAAGGCATTTACCCCACCTTAATATTTTAAGGATGATATAAAATCTGTTATACAGCACCAGAAGAATCTTGCTCACCAGAAAGACAGACAGACAAAGACAGACAGACAAAGACAGCAGGACAGAGCAACACTCTTTCTTACCATAGGAAAAGATGGAAAAAACAATTTCTATTACTCTTTTTTTTTAAATGTCAGCTAAGTACTAATCTCCTCTGGGATCTGAGGAACTAAGATATATGACTCACAAACATTTATCCTTCATTAACAAAAACATAAAAGAGAAGATTAATAAAAATTAGCCCTAACCTGCTGTTCAGCTTTAACTGTTACCTCAGCGGCTGACCATAGTCTCTTTTAATCACAGAGACGACTGGTTCAGGATTCCAGCTCTGAATCTGTAGGTTGGTTGCGTTTTAAACAATTTATAGTAAGGAATTAAAGGTGTGCATTACCAGCTGGGGATGAGGTGAAGCAGGAGAGCTCAGTAAAGCCTTCAGGAGTGAAATAGCCTGTTCCTACATAACACAGCACCCTGAAGAAAGAGATGGCCAGCTCAGAGGCCTGTGCATAGTGCAGCTACTCTGCCCTGCTAGCGTAGCCACGCTGGGTTGCAAAGAGAGGCTGCCTTTCAGTCATGGAAACAGGCTTATTGTCTCTGTCTGTTGCACGATGTAGACAGTTTAGGGTTCATCTGGCACTAAATCCCATTCCTCATCTTAGATGGTGTCAGGCAAATGAGCTTCAAAATACTTCTAGGTGTCCAGACCAAGACAACCGATTGAAACTCAGCATGCAAATAATCAGCCACTTTGTATTTGTAGTCTCTTTGCAAACACCGGCAGAGACCTCTAGACAATTATTTTTTCAACTATAAATGAGTATAAAATGCTTAATTCTTTCAGAAGAATATTTTAAATCTTCCACAACTGATTTATGTTTATGTTTATGGCTTGAGGTTTTTTTGTAGAAGGAGCTGTAGAGATGTCTATCGCGTTCCTCGCCTCAGCTGTATGGTTTGAGTCACCAACCCTACTTCCTCCATAAAGCTCTAAAATGCCTATTCTTCCTCACATATTTCGAACAAAAATGCATCAGGGTCCTTAAGTATATGACCAAAGGTGAGTGAAACAGAGCCTACGTTCAGCAGTGATGACAGAGCAAGAAAAGCCAGTGTGAGTCAAAATGGTGTCTCACCGCACACCATGATAGTTTGTCTATGCAGAACACTGATGAGACTGCCTCTGCAATAACCATTTCAGTTTGGGGTGTCTGACATCAGAAAGAGGTCCCAGAAGAGTACAGTCTGTATTATGAGATGACATGAAAGGAAAGGAATGCAGGTGGGAATACAGGCATATAAACAACAAGGATGGGAATGTTTATTTATGGACTGGAGTCTGAAAAGAGTAAACACATGAGAGGGATGGGAATAGTTTAGCAACAGTGAGGGGTGAACTAGCAGCAATATGATAAAAATAAGCAAAGGAAAAGTTTAGTCTGAATAGGAGGAAACATTTCTTAATGGCAAGGTACGTTAGGCTGTGGAATAGCCTCCCCAGAGACACCTCAATTGCTTGAGTAATTTAAAACTAGATGAGACAAAGCACTTGAGAATTCATTGGGGGAACAGTCATGCCCTGCCATTATCTAATAGGTGTTTTCCATCTCTAACTGGTACGAATCAACTGACATTAATTGGCATTAGAGTGTGAATCAAAATAAAATACAGCCCCTAAATGTTACCAGACATCACAGTGATCAGTTTTCCTGTTACTGCTTTTCAGCAAAATGGAAGAAAGTAACAATAACTTCAGAGACCTAAGTGTCATGATCAGTTACAGCAAATTTATATCATGCTAAGAAAAATTTTTAGAGTAATTCCATTCTGGTATGTTACGCTGGCAGCTAAAATCCACAGCACCTACAAAAGTGCCTTTCAGTTGAGATGCTCCTGGTGCTCCACAAAGAGTAACTGAATCATAGACTGAAGAATCTGGGGTAGGAATAAAGAAACCATTTCCCTTAGAGAACTATGTCCTCAAGATGAGGAGGAAACGTTAAGGTTTTCAAGTACATCAAGAACAAAATCAGCTCTGGAAAGGGCTAGTTACATCAAGGATATTTCTCCTATAGTCTAACTACTGGTATGTTTAATCTCCACCTCTCCAGCAGACATCTAAAGTTTACATGCCGCACTGAACTCCTATCATGTTTTTTTAGTCACTTTGCTTACATTTTATGTTGTACCTTCTACTATAGCTATAATCCAAGAACTCTTTTTCCTTAGCGTAGTCAGTTCTTTATGTTAGCTTAGCGCTGCTCCTGCAAAAGTCAGAAGAATAAAACATTGAACTAACACTAAAGGCATTTAAAAAAACTTATCCTCCCCACATGAGATTGCTACTGAATATTTTGAAATATTTAACATTTTAAAAGCAGTGTCTGTCCAGACTAGTTGGTAAATTTTATTAAAATACTGAAGTAATAATATTTTTCATTTCTAGAATATGGGGATGGCATATTCTTGAAAATCCTAGCAAAGTACTGTGACGCACTGTGAAGAGAAAACTTTTCCCCCATTTTAGAAATGCAGAAACAGAAGAGAATCTAAGTAACTTGCCAAAGATCATTCTACAAGGAAAAGAAATGAAAAAGTCATCTATTCAGATACTTATCCTAGCAAAGCTGGATGTCCATATGTCCCTAGCATCCAACCACAAAGCCTTTATTGCAAGTAGGCGGGGGAGGGAGCCAAGCCCCAGTGCAGCCACAAAGCCCAAGAAGGAACTGCGGATCAAAGGTTCCCAAAATCAGAGAAGCCCTGTGCTGCCAGCTCACAGAGGGATGGAGAAATAGTGGAAAGGACCAGAGAGGCATTTCCGTTAAAAGGGGACTTATGCCATGAAGTGAAGAAAATTTGTTAACTGTAAAAGTGCAATGAGCTTTAGGTCGAGTAATTTTGTGTGAATGTGCCTGGGGAATGGTCTCTGAATGGACAGCAATAGCTTCCAGCATTGGTCTACAAAGGTTTTATGGAGTTCTCTTTGCTCCCTTCCAAATAATGCTGTTTTTTAAGCAATGACTCATGTTTGTGAGTTGGGAAAATTAACTTGTTGAGCACCAGAAGTTTGATTTTTGCTGGTTTCAGTGTAGGTAGATGTATATTCAGTATAGCTTGAGGTAACATATTAGTAGGAATCTCCTGAAAATTAAACCTGAGTCTTGCTAATGTCAATCAGTTCCTGGCAAAAGGTTTATATATACTCTCAGAATCTGCCTGCTTATGCTATTACCTTAATTTTGCAGGACACACCTCATCATAAAGAGATTAAGCAACTTGCCCAAAGTTGTACAGAGATCTGTGGCAGAACAGGGAACTAAAGCTTAGTTTTCCACAGCCTGCCAAGTACTCCAGTCCTTGCATCATCATTTCTCTCCTTCAAACAGTGCAAAGGAAGAATGCTTCTATCATATTTCTGAACTCCTCACAGAATTTGGATAAGCCTTAGATCTCAGACCCAAGAACAGAATAAAGAGTTCATATAGGAATTCACCCATGCTGGCAAATGGGAGGATGTAAATGAAAGAAACAAACTCCAGTAGTTACAGCTCAGTTTCAATTTTTTTCTGAAGTCTTATCTGTATATATAAAAAAAAAAATCTCTATTTTTCCATTTTCAGTGGGACCAACAGTTAAAAATACCAAACTGGTGCAAAAAGAGTGTCCTTCTTTGTCATGATCCTGTCCAGGACACAAGATGGAACCATTTAAATCCTTCAAGAATGCTGATTTTAACAATGCTCTTGTCTCTGTTTTTTAGGTAAATCATGGTGGTTCAACTTAGCACATGGTTGTTTTGGACTCCTACAGGCAAAATATTACCCATTTTTTGCAGTCTAGTTGCGCTGACCTCTCTTCCCACTGATAAGAACCCTGGTGAGGAGGACTACCAGAGAAAATTTAAACTGCCCTGTAACTTAGAATCAGATTTGGCCCAATTTTAAAAAAGATTTCCCAGAACATTATTGTGTATCTGTTCTTTCAGCCTTTTTGTGTCAACTAGGAGTTGAACGATGCCAGCCCAATACCATGGCTGGGAGTGGTGGGCAGCACCCACTGCCTGAGAAAGGTCTCTAGCATAAAAACCAAAGCCCTGAACCACCACCACCAAGGCCAAGATTGTAAGGAGGATCCAGAGGAGAACAGTAAGCATGGCTTTATGTCATTAGAGAACAGAAAGCAATTTGCATTCAGTGTGCATTTCTCTACACTGTCAGCCTGACACCCCTCTTCTCAAATGGTCCATCTTCTCCAGGAGAGTGGACTGCTCCATTTCTGTGATCTACTCTGCTCAGAATTTTTTAATTTTCATTGACTGAGTTTGTCTATCTACAATGGAAGTGTGTAATGTGGTCAAGAGTCTTCTACCAGAAAATGCACTCCCATTTAGCCAACTAAATTAATTTCATGCTTGCTAGTGAACCCTACTCTGACAGTTTTAATGTTCTGTGTCTTTTCTGACTTGGAGCAGATCTGAACTAGCAAAAGAAAAGAGCTCATGCAGTTAATAATGAACCACCTGAGCCACTCAGTTCCCCGTCTTAATGCAAATTTACATTCTTAGGAGCCATTCCTAATTTATAGTTATTTAAATAACCTTTGTTGTATGAAGGGCTCTGTCTGAGCCATCCATGCCATACAAGGCACCCCACATTGAACGTCAACTCTTTGACCTTTTATTCTCAGGCCGGGGAATGAGGCATGCCATGCACTCATATGCTCTGCCCCTGGGCACTACTCTGGGTAAGTTACTTGGACAGCACCTCTTGCCAACTGATTCACAGAGTGGAATCTGCATAAGCTCTTGAAAAGAAATGCTCATTAATATTCCTAGCCAGAGGCAAGTGTGCTACAGCTCAGTGAGAGGAAGGGTCAGGGAAAGGGAAGAAAAAAAAAAAGTAAAAAGAAGGGAAAAGAATTGAAGGCCTCACAGAACAAGTCAATACCCCAAGACAAGTGGTCCCTTTGTTGACGGAAGAAGAACAGACCATTCTGCTCTAGGAAGAACTATGCAAATAGACTGAAAACAAGGAGATACTCTCTTTTCTATTTTTATCAATAACCCGAGAGTATCAGACAGACTAGGACAGCCCCTTCCCCTAGGATACTTGAACAATTTAATGGAACCAAACAAAAGGACTGCGGACTTCCATGGAGCATCGGCCCTACTTTAGTTGACAAAGCAATTGCAAAAGCTCCCCACTCAGCTCAAAATATTCTAGGGGTATGTTCCCCTTCCTTAGAATGATCTCTTCCTCTATTTGCCACCTCCTTTTCCCCTCCCTGTGCTCCATCCCTGGAACTATGCTTCCCGTCAGCTATGGAAGTTTCCATCCATCTCTCTACAGTAAAATGCAAGGATTTTGCTAGTACTGGGAATTGTAAGAAGACCGCAGTGGTACATATGTGAAAACAGGAATTGCCTGCCATTCCCCTCCCCCACTTCTAGAAAAAGGAAAAAAAAAAGCAGAAAAGAGGTGGTTATGTTATAGTTATTCATTTTCTTTTGATCTAAGTGATATATCACTTTTCCTATTAGGATTTAATTTGCTTTAGCATGAAGAGATCAGCAAGTGAGTTCTGTTTTAATTAGACAGGTACTAAACAGTTTGATAGTAATTTGAATACTGACAAGCTGGAGTGCTCACTGGTCCATGAACAGAAATGATATTACAGTGTTCAACCTGCTTGAAAAGAAAAAAATCCCTTAAATATTTTACAGGCAAGGGAAAAACGAAAGAGAAAGATATGCCGAATGGCGAGATGAAACATGGGCAATATGATACCAAGGCTGACCTGTACCCCACCTGCAAAACTTGTTAGCTACCTGTCTCTAGTTTCTGCTCCTTAGCAGGAGGCCCAATTTAGCAACATTTGCTGTGGGTAGGGGTGTAAAGTTAGAACACAGAGCCTGGAAAACTGTCTCTCATAACCAAGATTTTGGAGCAATCAGTGTAGATGCCGGCGCCCAAGAAGAATGAGTCATAAATGTGTCATAAAAGACAGCTGCATGCACAGAAAATGAGAAGCACACGAATGTTGAACTTGTGCAGGTAGGCTTGCTGCTCCTTACCACAGCACAGCCTTTGTGTGCTCCTTCAGAGTGCCCACAGTTATTGCCTCCTCCTGCTCCACACAATTTTTGCGCTGGAGCTTTCTACCAGCAACCCATTTACGACAGCAGGTTCTCTCACCAACTCTTTTGCCTCACACAGCGTGTGTACCAGCTTGCAATGATTAATTCCTTAAAAAGAAGGCTACCTAGGAGCCTTTTCTGGATTGAAGGCGTTTCATCTCTTCACTCCTCTCTTTCATTGTTCCTACAGGAGCTGCTACTTCCCTTCCCTGCTCTTCTTCAGGCAAATCATGCTTCCAGGAGCAATGTTGCTAGGCCAGCAAGCAAAGGCTCTGTTTTATTTAAGGTTTCTCAATTACTGCTATCCAAAAACTAGAACCAGAATCAGTACACTGATATTTTTACTGAACTAAATAGAAATATACATACATATATAGGGAGAGAGACCCACTTTTCATCTACAGGGAAGCTGGCATCTCCAGCTTCTGAATACATCAACATGAGCTATTGTAAATAGTATTAACTCAGATGTTCTAGTCTACATTGCACCCACCAATCAGGCACTAACCTGTTCTAGGACAAACTCTGAATCATTAAATATGTTCCTAGCAGTACAAGCTATTATCTTTCCTGTTATCATTTGCATCAGAAGAGATATTTCTCATGTCACTCAAGCAATGAGATGGTAATAGTAAAGGTAATATTAAAGATCCAATATCAAGAAAAAAAAAAAAAAAAAACACAAAAGAAAAGCACCAGTGAAAGTACTAATGTAATATAAAAAATGCTGAGCTAATGAAAGGTTTCCCCAAAAGATATCTAATAGCCCTGTTCCTGCTTTACTGGGCAGAAATGGAGACAAGCAAGTGGTTCTAATAACTAACAGCCTGGTATGATATCCAGATTCACAAACTCCCCTTTAGCATTTTAAAAGAATGACACAACCGTTATCTTTAGGAGTGAGAGCTGGAATTTCAAAGCTTCCAGAGTCTTTTAATTTCTTTGGGTTATGAATGCTTAACTCCTGCAAATTTCTTTGAAAGACCCATTATAACATTCAAAACTGAAATTTATTTGAATAACTACATAGCACTCATGACAGACAGAGCTGCCTAGTGATTGGAAGAGGACCATAGAGCAGTCGTCATTATTCATTTCCATTCAGGACTCTTGCCTGAATCACTGTGCGACCACAGGATACAATCTTGTTTCCTCAGTTCATACAAACATGAAATAAGTAGCATGTTTTTCCTATTCCCTCAGAATTATATTGAAAAGCTTATTTAGTTACAATATGTAAGGTTGTGTGTTTCTCACATAATCATCTGGAGTTAAGCCAATCACTCAGATGGAGACCTGCATCATTTAATACAGCTCTAAACAGCTCAGCCTGTATAATAATGATTTCCCACTAATTAAAGACACAGCTGCTAAAAACTTCAGTTTCCCACACTTTGGATTTACCTACTGAAAAACACTAGAAACAAAGTATTGTTTACTTTAGCTACTACTCTCTTTCTCTTATCCCATGACCTTAGTAAACTCTTCATTTCCTTCTTCTTCCTCTTCAGTTTTTTTATTAAAATGCACTTGGCTTTGAAGTAAATTTTTCTTTGCTATTTAGCACCGATGGTCAGGCCACTAAAACTTCTCCAACTGACCCCAGCTTTCTGTCCAAAGCACAAACATATTGTATTCAATGAAATCAGAAAAAAAAAAAGTAAA
>VZTL01062277.1:0-35800 GCA_013400535.1 Scopus umbretta | reverse complement strand
ATTTTTAAAATGTCTTTTTCTTGCTTCCTTTCTTCCTTAATTTTTTTTCTCATTGATATATTTATAAGTGTACTTCTCTCTTCTTCTGTACCTGCAGCTGGCATTTACCCTTACTTTTTCCTTTCTCAGCTGTGGTTGAATATTCTTGCTTCACTGCCTCTTTCCTTTTTCATTTCCAGGTGACAGCATCATTATAAAGGTGAACTAAAAAGAAAATTGGAAATTCTGTTTACTTCCCCACTATGCACTGAATGTTGCACCTATGCAGTCTAATAGAGGAACTCATAATGAATATAAGCTGCACCAAAGACATGTCTATCTCTACAGATCTCAACATACCTTGCAGGATGGTTAATGTTTAGCATTGCTGTTGTGTTGCTGTGCAAAGGTGGCCTTGAGCAGATTGATACAGGACAAGATTCATTGGTGCTAGTATATCACATATGGATTTCAAATCTTATTTCTTAGTTATCCCTACTTATCACACTTTTTATTCTTGAGGTAAATCCTGATCCTTTCCCATCAAATGTGTAATGATTTTTCTGACTAAACTTAATGCATATGGTGAGGTGAAAAAGACTTCATGAGGCTAGGCTTCAGAGAGGGTTGCAAATATCCATTGTAGAGTTATGTCCTGTTTCCAGGGATATGTGCATGGAAGGAAGCAAATCTAAGCAAGTGTCTGATGGAGCTCAGGTGTAAATCATCACAACAATATCTGCTGCGTTAAATTCCCACTTCTGTTTTGGGGTATTTCTGGAGGAGGAGGCCAGAAAGGGGGTAAATAATAGACAGAATGACTTAATTTTTGCCCCATCGCTGTATCTTTCTTTATTTTTAGTGAGTTGCATCACCAGTTCTTGGCAGCCATGGCAACTAAGACCCTCTTCTATCCAGCAAAAACAGAGAACAGAGAGAAGCCAAACTTCACTATTACCCTGGCCTTTCTTTCCATCTCCTCCCTGCAGCAGGTTTAGGTTTAGTACAACTGCTTTTGGAGCCTCACACTTTTTTCCCTACATGATCCCAGCTTCACCATAACGTGAAGGAATGTACTTCAGCAATGAGGCTCCCAGTCCTGTATTGTGTTATGTTTTCTGAAATTGCCACCTGCATTTACTCTTTTTGACGATGGCTTTCTCAGTCTTGGATTAGTGTATCAATGAAGTAGATGCAGGACAATGGAGTGAAACTATGGCCAGTCCTATGGGAAATGCCAAGAAAAAACTTCTACTTATTGATCCAGAACCCATAGCTCCTTCTCAGCGATTAAGTTTCTAGGCCTGAAAACAAAGGGTTTCTTTTCCATAAAGTAGTTCCTTTTATAAAGCAGAAAAATGGATGCACAGGTATGGGATGAGCTTTGGTATTTCCTAGCAGCAAAGCAAAGAATGAAGAAATTACTCCGTGGTTTTTCCACTTCTAAATCTATAAATTTGTCACTGACTTTGTCTGTCAACACTTTAGCACAAGCCACCAAAAAGCTTGTCCAAACAGGACAAGATAATGTCCTTTGGTCACTTTTGACCTGGCAGAATTGTAACTAACAGTCTTGAAGTGAAATTTTGTGTCTTATTACCAGTCTCTTAAATCATCCTTTTCCTCCATTGTAATAATTACTGGATAGCTATACTGATGGTTATCTGTTAATTTATAAACCCCTCATAAATCATCTGATGAATGTGCTGATTTGTTTCTGTATGAAAATGTGCCTATTGTCTTTGCAAAAGAATTTTGTAAAAAGGACAGCTAGAGAAGGAATCAAAAAGAGGCACACTATGATCATTGGGAATAAGGAGCAAATGAGAAGTTGGGAACCGACCTCTCCTGTAAGATCTAGGTGACTGCTGTATCTTTAGGAAGAAGTGAAGCATCAAAGACTGGACACAATGAATAAAGTTGTGGATTCACTGGCAGACATTGCTATTACTTGGGCTTCTGAGGAAGCATGAAAAGGGCCACTAGAGACATTTGCATTGCTTGTGTTCAATGTCAATTCTATTTCAAAAGATCCAACATATCAGTTAGTTCATGCTTTTGTTTCTTTTTTCTTGGAAAGTACATTCATAATGCACAAAAGCAGTGTTTTGGTGGGCAGATGTTGCCAATTTATTGTATATTCAGTATTTGTGGAAGAGACCACATGTTT
Organism: Scopus umbretta; assembly: GCA_013400535.1. Classification (NCBI taxonomy): domain Eukaryota; kingdom Metazoa; phylum Chordata; class Aves; order Pelecaniformes; family Scopidae; genus Scopus; species Scopus umbretta. The sequence goes on along the minus strand of VZTL01062277.1, from coordinate 33,651 downwards.
TTGTGTGAAATTATCCACTATGAGATGCTGAAGTGACTGAGATTACTCGACTGACTCCTCAGCAAAGTCCCACCCATGGTGCTGTTGGGTTGTGTTTGGTAGCAGTTCCTCCCTCAGAAACTGCCAGGCTCAACACAAGAGACATCTAGTATTAACATATTGTGGGAAGAAACCTCAATAGAAAACCTGTCTACCAGAAGACTTGTTGTTCTTGACAATTCAAAATAATTGTCAAATCTGAAAGGTGGCATTGTTGTATGTCTCTAGAAATGAATGACTGTTACAAAGAATTAACTCCTATAAATATATTGGGGAAAATGGACATTTATAAAGGCAGACTATAATTTAATGAGGGTGAGGAAATGAAAATATGAAAATATGAGAAAATCTGATATACTCTGCCATGATATATATCTGCCTACTCCTAGTTCTGCTTTCTGGACAGTGTTGGACCCTATTCCTCTAGCCTACAATTGAGGCCAGGATTTTGTCTGTTGCCTTTTTGATATCTTTGTTGAGTCGAGGAAAGGGTTGACTGCTTAAAAAGCTAGATTTCCAGTAGAGGTTTAGAGATGGGAATTCTTGAGTGTCATAAAATAGATACCATTTCCTTCCTGGCTAGCCTGATAGGATCAAAGTCAGGAAATACTGCTTCTCATGAGGGAAAGTGATCTCTGCTTTCCAGAGGGGTAGGAGGCTCTTTATGTCTTATCTTTCTTATCTGTCTTTCCTGTCTCTAGCTATATTCATGTGAAGATGACATAGACCTGGGACTATTCTCATGAAATATACATTTTTGTGTCAACTTATTCTCCCAAGTTGTATGATTTAAACTTGTTGGGGTGATATCTGTAAAATAAATTCCAGTATTTTAATAGATATAGAGGGACAGAGTCTAAATATTAGGTTTACTCTGTGAAATATTAGGTTTACTCTGTGTACAGGCACAAAAATAATATTGCCTGGTCTAAACTATATCTCTTTGCCCCTCAGAAGCTCATCTGAGAGTAATTGTACATACCTAGCTAAATCAAAAGAGAGCCACAGCTTGATGCAAGAGATGGGACTAGAAGTATCTCAGGTGTCCTTGATCAAAGCAAGCTATAGAGCAGTCATCAGAAAAGAAAGGCGGCAGATAAGAGAAGCTGTGACTGAGAATCAATATCACAGATATAATAATACAAGTAGGAGAGACCTTCTGCCATACACCTTGTGAACAAATTCCATGCAAAATTGTGTTGTGTACTTGTAGCAATGCCTGTATTTCTGTGGGAATAGAAATAGCTTTTCATACAGATGCATTACAAAGGATCAAAATTTAAAGTTAAAACAGACTAAGCTTTTCAGAAGTTTTAACATAATTAAAAATAGTTTATTCAAGCAATAAACCCCTTAGAATTGGTTATTACCACTCTTAATGACTTGCTAGTTAAAATATTAATGGCCCATAACCAAAAACTGCTCGTAATGGCTGATTTCAAAGGGTATTATTGCTTAATTAATGACACTTCACCTATCTGCAGTCAGTTTTGTAGGTAACCATTTTACTGTCTGTTTCAGGATACTAAAACTGGTTACTACATGTGAAGGAAACATCACAAAGAGAGACAAAATAGTTGCTTATTTTCTGGTTGATTTGCATTTTGTGGCCTGTCAGTTTGCATCTGAATTTTGTTGTCTCCTATTAGTATATGGCTTCTTATTAAGAATTTTACATGCATTGAAATTACATGTTGAAACTGTGTATTGAAAAGCATTGCATGCTTTTGGGAAAGAACGGTAGATGGAAGTTTAAAATATGTATTTTAAATCATTGTTTTATAGATCACCTCTTCTATCTCTTTGCTCTGAATGACAATTTCTTTCACAATTTCTCATTTTTACACATTGGTTTGTCACGTCCTGTTTTGGAACCTTGTTTGACGTGTTGTCAAACCGTGATTATGCTAGCTTGTAATTTACACATCAAGTTGATTACAAAGGATATGTTGTAGGAATACCATTGGTGAAAACAATGTAAGGTGAAATGCTAGGTGGCAGGGTGACTACAAAGTATGGAAGGAGTGATAAAAATTTTGTGTACTTACTAAAAAGTCTCAGACCTTGATTGCCTATGTGTTGCTGCATGTCCATTGTTCCCTGTGCTTGCAACTTTTATGCTCAGGAATAAGACATAATGCAAATAGTCTGTAACAGGCACTTTTAATATCAGTAGCCTAATTCCTGCTTGTCCCTGTACTGTCTCACACACTGAATAACAGAAGTGAGAAAACACTTTCATACAGGGACAACAGAAGGGAGAAAACACTTTCATACAGCGAGTTCCCATGAGTACAAAACTAACTGTGTTTGCATTGTGTGGTTTGGACATCTTCAGTTCTTCTATGACTAAAGTATCTCAGCAGCCAGTCCTACAAACCCTTACAAGATTAATCTTATTCTCCCAAATGCTCTGAGGTCACAGTGGCAGAACATTTTTAGAGACGCTAAAGATGATCATTCCCTAGACCATACATCTGACTGTGAGCTCAGTCAGACATATTCTTTAAAAACTGTAGCAACTCATGGAATTATTGACAAAGTATTCTAGTGTATTTCTGGTATTCATTCTTCTTTAGTGGAATATTTCAGAAAATACAAAATTTGAGTGTATACAACTTCAAATTGAATAGCTCTTTAACTTTCTAGTTATTAAAATTTTCTTTTAAAGTCAATTTTGAATGGCTCTGCTGAACATCTCTTCAGTTTGTCTTATTTCTAGATCCCAAGCTGAGAGACTAAGAGCTTTGCTAAGAGCACAGGGAGGAGTTCAGTGCACACACAGATGGTAAAACCTCAGATTAAATTAAAATTAAAAAATATTTAAATTAAAAATCATCTTTCCTTGTCTAAGAAAATAGGGTAGCCATATAACAATACGGTTGTTCCTTGCACTCCTGTGGGCTTTATTGCTTTCATTTAAACAAATTTTGGGCTACCAAAAGATGATAATTTTAATTTGAAATGAAGGCCTACCATCTGTGTACATAGTGGACTCCTCTCCCTTATGTATTATCTACACAAATAACACCCTTTTTATTGTATGGGGAATGTAATGAAGATAATAAAAGTGAATAGAGAGAGGTGCTGATCAAACAGATGTTATTTTAGTCTGATTTCCTCTACCTGGCTCACCAGTGTTCTTCAACGTAGACATACATCACTCCCAATATTGTAAGTCTGAGATAACCCTACTGGCTTGCATTGTGATTTACTGGGTGAACACAAAGGAACAAATAGACTTTATCAAACTCCAGTGTTTTTTGTTGCAGATGTCTGGAGGTGAAAAGCTACCGCAGATTTCCAGTGGGTTGCTTCACCTTTGTCTCTTGCAACAATCAGCCTTCCACGAATCTCATCCATTAATTTTTTGTCTGTACTGACATTTCCAAATGAGTGAAATGAGAGGAACAGCATACAGATATTGAGGAACACAAGTAACTCTGCTCTATAAAACCAGTAGTACCGTACAATCTATATCTGAACTTCTTCAGATATAGAATAAATTATCTCAGTGTAACCCATGTGGAAAGTAGGCTAAAGCTGATTTTAGTGCTAAACTAAACCTATTTGAATCCATTTCAGTGAGATAGTTTAATTAACTAGACCACTTCTCCTAACCTTGTGTACTCAATGCAAATTAATGGCACTTGGAATACACATTCTCTCAGTGTCTTGCTGCTGTTTGCTGCCTGTGAATCCTATCTCCCATCCCACACCTTGCACTTGCACAAATGATTAACTACCTCCAGAACTCATTTCCTCCTAAGTGGCTTCACAGGTTTTTTATTCCATGGAAGGAAAATATGGTGGGTGAGCCAGCACAAAACCATTTTCAAAGGTGTCTGTACTATTGTGCCAAAGTCATTGTTTCTGATAACTTATGCTATAATATAGAACACAAAAGAAATGTTATATTACCTATTTGCTTAATACTCTATCACTTACCCCAGGGCAAAGATGAGGGGTCTATTTTGTATTAAAAATATGCTGTTTGTGCTAGAAGATGCGGGTAGGAGTTTTAGGCAGATTCAGAACTGAACTGAGCATCTAGATAAAGACAGCTTGAGAAATGACACAGCATTTTTGCAGGGACAGTGGGCAGCCCTTCTTCTAAATGTGAATGGTGTTGATGTCATTATATGGACTGAATCAGTCTTGTGCCCTTTGTCATCAACAGGGAATGCAGTGTAAAAGCTGGATTTTCTGCTTCATGAGATTCCCACATGTAAACCTTTTCTTTTTTTTCCTTGCCAGAAGGGAATAAAAACCAGAACTGTTGAAAATCCTTTCAAGTCAAGTTCTCAGAAAATCCGCCCTTCTCAGTTCTTACCTGAAGAGCACTGCCAAAATGTCAAGTTGAGATGAAACCCTGACAGGTCACTTTGGTGCAGGCTGTAGAGAGAGACCTTTGAAAAGCTGTCTTTGTTTCCACTTGAGCATCAGACAGAAAATCCTATTCTTGCTCTTAAGCTCTTAGTATTCCTGGAGGCCCCTAGCAGACAGAGCAGTTCTGTCAACTGGGTGCTCTATTAAATCTCTGTAACAGAGAGTTACTGCCCAAACGGACCTCACATTAAAAGGCCAACAGGACACAGGAGTTGATATGGAAAAGTGCTGCTGTACTTACTGGGACTGAAACAAGAGCCAACCAGATCCTGTCTTCTACCATCAGCAACAGACAGAGGCTCTGATATAAACACATGAGGCCTCAGCAGGTTGAAAAATGACAAGGTCCAATGCAGAAGATCTGCAAATGCTCAGCAAGCTGAAGGCAGCCATTGGTCTGGAAGCAGATAGCAAAGAGTTGGGAAAGCCACCGCAGTGCTGCCCAGAGCAGTAGGATGGCAGGTTCCTGCTAAAAGGAACCTCAGCCTAGCAACCACATCAGTGCAAATGGGAAACTGCTGTTTCCATCACCCTAAAAACAGGAGCTGCAGGTTTCTGTCCTATGCTTCACTTCTAATGTCAGACATGAAACCTCAGAGCAGCTGGTGGGAAATGGGAGATGGTTGTTTACATAGGGAAGATGATATGAAGGGAAATAAGAACCCCACTGGCTTTGTTAGCACAAGGAGTACCCATAAGGGTTACTGTTTTCTGGTAGAAACTAATCCTGATTGGAATTCGCTACTGGAAACAGTGACCCACTGTGGTTTGCATTTTGTAATATCTGGGCTTCTCAAATGTTTATACCATATTAAAAAGTTACTATACAACTGCAGAATTTCTCAGAAAATTTTGGTTGAAAAGATAGGAATGCTTTTTGTCCTATTTTGTAGCATTTTCCAGATGTGATCCTTGTGGAATTATTTGCCAGCAAATGCAATGTTTTTTCTTTAAGTTTGGAAATTTCCTTCTCACATATGTCACAAGTAGTCACTACTCTTTATATCTTTAAAATGTTTATATGCAGCGTTATGCAAACTGTCTGTTACAAAGAAAAATGGTATTTCAAACATGCAAGTGAATCTCATGCTTGCAAAAATCAGCTCTACAGGGCTTGGCTATTTCTAGACCCAAGCCATGGACACCTGGGCACTTCCTCTGCCCACCTGGCTGCATTGTGGATCACAGGGCTGGCTTCAGTTCTTCCAGGACGGGGCTTGGCACTGTTGCCTGCAAAGACGTGATTTTGCCCACCTAGCTCCCTTCACACTCTTGCCCTAATGCCACATGGAGGCAAGGCTGGGGCAGCTTTGTGGGATGCTTTTGCCTCTTTTTGACTCCTCCAGTCACTAAGTGACTTCTGCAAAAAGGTGTAGCGATTTATACTGTCAGACTTGTTAAACAGGGCAAAAACTGGCTCTATGTGTTATACAGCTCTACTCATTGCACAGTTGATATGCAGCCCCGTGCAATATTGCTGAGCACAGAACAGTCCCAGACTCATTTGCATCTGACATTTTCCAAGTACCTACTGCTGTGAGGTGCACTTAAGCCCATACGGGCATACTTGTTATTGTTGCTAGTTATGGCAACAAATTCAATGGTGTTTTATGTATTGCCAACATAGCTGATTGGCATGAAATACAAAACAGCTGGTGAAGACAAATAAAGCTAGTTGAACAAGGTAAAGTTTATTAATTTTTTAGTGTTTTTTCTTGAATAGGAGGGTGGGTTAACTATCTGTTGGAAAGGCAGTGTAAATCAGTCCACATCACACCTTGTAGAAGAAGACAAAAGATGTGTCTCTAGAAGGAAAAGCAATCAACAGAAGGGGTGGAGAAAAAGTATAAATCAGGATGGTTTATGCGTTCTTCCACCTTGCTGTAGATTGCTTTTCCTTCTGTAACCTCCCTCCCTCCTTCTCCCCCTTCCTCTGTCCTTCACTAGCAACTCAGCTTAGCTCTGCATGTACCTTCTCACAACATTTGAATGTGCTATAAAAGTAAAAGCACAGTTTCTAAACAGGCTGAGTGTTGTGTTACCTCTCTTTTCATTCTAGACAGGGGAATGTCCAACTCATAGGTAGTTTTTGATCAATAACAACTCACACTGAATTTATACTTTGCTGCTGAGCTATGGACTGGAGCTAGCTGAACTTTGTTTCTAAACTGCCTGAATCCCAGTGAGCCCATACTGCTATGCGAGTGCAAGATCATCCTGATGGTGTCTTCTGAAGAATGTTTGCAGTCCTTGACATGGACATCATCCTAGCCCAAGACATAACACGTGAGAGATCACGTTGCTGATGTAACTGCTAATGTGACTTGTTGTGGGACCGAGATGCAAAGTGGGCTCTTACACACAGATAGCTTCTGCTTTTCTTTGCTGTATGTTTATTTCTGTGTTCATTAGATTTAGGTGCCAAATTCCCATTTTTCATCTCTTTACAAAGTGTTGAAACACCTGTTTTGAAGAGACCTGCCACTGAGATTGTACTCTTTCCTTTTTTGCAGTCTTGATTTGAGAGGATGATCATAGTAGGATTCCAAGTCCTAGGCTCTGTCTCTGAATAATCTTATAACAATGTGTGACAGCAGCAATCTTTCAGTTCAAGTAACTAATTCCATTTAAATTTTGGAGAGAGAAATTCAGCATCCACATATCACTCCTTGTGATGAAGCTATAATAAAAAACTTCAGCTCTGTCTTCATAATCCTCTTAGGAAAGTAGTGTATGATAGCGCTCATCCAGATATACCATTATCAGGCAGAAATTCGAGTTGGTGTTTCTGAGAGGAAGAATCAAAAGTTACATTACAATGCAAAGGTAAGGCACATAGTGGTGGATGTAACACATCTCTTTGAAACATGAGACTTGTTTCAGAGGTGTGAATGCAGTCAATAAAAATAGAAAATGCAGTCTCTGACAATTAGGAAGATGATCTCAGCAAGACTTTTCCTTTCATGCTAGTCTTGCTTAGGTGCCATGCTTAAAGTGTTCAATCAACAAATTTTCAATAAAATCTTATAAATTTGTAGGTGTCAGCATAAGAGATACAACATATTGGACAATAAGATCTGAAAAGGGAATCTAAGTTTCCTTAAGATTGTTTTGTTCTTTAATTCAGATAGCAACTCTACTTTTCAGTCCTGTTTATTGAGGACATATTTCACAGAGCTGCTTAGGTGATACCACAGTTTTATGTTGAAATGTGAACATAGCTGCTGTAATGTGGCCTGATTTACTGAATGTCCACGAGGACAAGCAAAAACAACATCACATTTCATGGATTTTTTTTTTTTCCTGTGGGGAAACAAATACTTTAAAGAAAATGATATATAGTGAAGCCACACATGGGACTGCAGAGTTTGGTCCTTTGTTATAAATCCTACAGTGGCTCCTTTTCTCCAAGGCGAAGAGATCTAGGTGGCTGATGATATTGCTCCAGAATGATGTATTCATCTATGCTTTTAAAATAAGCTTCAAGAGCTCCATCACAGGAAAATCTTTTCACTGGCTGCTATCAGTGGCAGTTATTTGTGCTTCCTTTGGAGCTCAGCTTTTGGCATTGTCATCCTAATCATATGGGATAAATGTCTGAATTTATATAAAACAAAAATGTATTTGTGCAACTATTTCATTTTCCCTCCAAGTTCTGAAAACACTTCCAGAGAAGGCTGAATTTAACTAGGAAGGAGGCAAGTATTTGTACTTTCATTTTGCAGATGGACATATTAGGGCATGGATAAGTTTCCTGATGTATGTGATGATGGCATGAGAATTTTTGGCAAAACCAGGGAAAGAATCCAGACAAACAGGAAAAGAACAGTTTTCCTGTTACAGACACCTGGAATATTCATTTCTTGTTTTTTCTCTTACAGAAAAGAGCAAGATGATTACAAGACAAGATGGAGAAATGTAACACAACTGTCTTTTTTCCATATGGCATCCAAAATATGCATATCATTCCACTTTTGTGTTACTTTTTAAATTTTGCACTGAAAAAAAAACATTACTAAGATACACTAGGTATCTAAACCTTAACAAGAAGGTAATCTTTCTTGTTAAGCATTTTAATTGTTAAAAATGAAAAGTGTAATGATTCATCATGTGTTTTTTTAAAGTATTAACCCTTCCTATCATGAGAACTATGCAGCTAAGCACAGATCAAGAGACAATAGAGAGGAAAGGAATATTTCTTTTCTTTCTCTTTATATGCTTTCAGAGATAAGACATAAATTACAGAGGAGTTAACAAATGCCGAGACCCTTTGGCATTTGACACAAGAGCCTTTTCTCTTTAATTTGGCATCCTGATAATGCTTGGAGTCCCTTCGTTTGAGCAAGTCACTGGCAGATGCTTTATTGTGTCTGTTGTTTCTCCTCTGGGGCTGTACATTAGGTTAAAATATCACAAATAGCTGCTATTAAAGTGTGAGTCACAGTAGCTATAATTTTTCATGACAGCCAAAGAAAATGTGACATGTTTAGGAAACTCTGTCATTGATGCTAACACTCAGATCTTCAGGCAAATGTTTAATGACATACTCAGCATGCTGTGCAAACTCCACTATCTACCAAACAAAAGGTTACTACTAGAGACCTATAAATATTCGGAAGTGTCACTAAACAATAGGAGCTCTTTTCTTCCTGATCACTGAAGGCAAGATAGAAATCAGACTGATATGAACTGCAAAAAAAGGAGAGGCTTTTTGCATATGCAGTTATTTTTGTTTGGCTCGTGTAAATACTCTGTTTTAGCATATCTGCCATCTGTGCTTAGTGCAGAACCACACTTTCCTCTTTTGTTTTGATTTAAGCTTTTGTCTGGCAGTAAGCATCCAGGCTCGCTACTGTTAACTGCTTTTATTCTTCTGTACAGGGAAGTAGGAGATATAGCACACATGCATACACCCTCTGAGACAACACAGCACAAAGGAAGAAATTCTTTCTGCAAGCAGGTCCTGTGCTACCCATAACATTCCTAGTGAGCTTTCATGGTCTCATGGCTCACCATCATTTACCTTCTTAAATTAGACACTATGTATTTATTCAGTCTTTATGATTACTGTTACAAATGGGGCTATCTTAGAAATACCTGAATGACAAATAATATAGTGGGAAGATCCGTGACTTACGGATTTTAACACGAGTAATGCAAAGTGCTGCATTGTGATCTAAAAGTCATAATAATAATACTATGCTGCAATGTAAGTTTATGGTCATTTAAAGTCACTTCAAATTATCAACAGTATGAAGGAGAAAAAGGAAATTATTCTGTTTTAACCACAAAGCCCAGCAAGGTTGCAAACAGCAGAAGTAGAAGTGCAGAACACACATGGCCAGAGGCCTGGGCTATCATGCTGTAAAATGCCATGGAAACTGCCCACTTGGCTTCTCACTGTTTCATGTGGGGGGCAATTGATTTTGTCTTTCACTGAGTGAGAGAGAGTGTCCAGTGGTGAAGCAGAGATGGGCTTTCGAACTGTTCGAACGTCTGATGGGTCTTAATCACAGTATTATGACAGGTTAAGAGTTTAAGCCTGCACAGCTTGGAGATGATGAAGCTGCCTGGGGATGGGAACTCACTACAGCATATTAGCACCTAAATCAGGGTTATGAGATCTTGGGCAAGGAGAGAACTGAACAAAAAAAGCAAGAGCAGAATGTACAGATATCCCTTTAGATTAAAACAAAGAAAACAGTTTCATACATTTCTGTTCTTGGAGGGCAAAGATTGCTGATTGATTTCTTCATCTCCAGAGAAAGTGACAGAGGTTTCCATGTTTTAATTTAGAGGGGAATAATATTACCTGTGCAGAACTCTTTCTTTTAGGCTGTCTCTACATTTCCCATGATGGGGAGTGTGGGAGCTGTAGGATTCATTGTGGTCCTGTTATAAACCCAAGCTCAGGGAAAAGCAAGGGCCTTTGCAGCAATAAACATCAGGACTGGCATGAAACAGGATATTTCTACCAGGTCAAAACAGGCTGCTATGGCAGACACTACTTAGAGAGGAGCCTGCATCTTCCACAGCCTGCTTTACTGTGTTGCTGAAGTGCATGTCTGAGCTACCAAACCATCCAAAAAGCAATGTGCGGTGAGACTTGAGTGTGAGTTTGGGCTCTCACTCAAAGCACAGTGGGATGCTTCTTGCCTTACGAGCTTCTCTGTCCTGCATGGGAGCCCTCGTGGGGCTTTTTGCTCTTAGTGCCAGAGTTGCTTCAGTGCAAGGGGTAACATTCACCAAAGGGCAAATTTATAGCAGATGACAGTTGTGATGTTTTTCAGGACAGTTTCAAAAGCAAGTTCTATGGTGGGCCCTTGGAGACAGTGAGTATCTACATCCAGATGAGTGTTTTGGTAAATTAATCCGCTACGAACTTCATGTAGTTCACAGAGAGACATGCAAAACCCAGAGGAAGATGGGATTTAGGATTTACCTGTCTCCTCAGAATTTCCTAACTACACATTTTGCATCATGTTTTACTGAACATGGCAACATTGGATAACTACATGTATACTTTTTCACCTTAGCCAGGCAAAGCACATCAGGCAGCCTCATCACTGGATGGGCCTTTTGCTTTCAATCCAGGCAGTTACTGGTTGTACAAGAAGCTGATGAGAGAACAATTTCAGACTGAGTACAAGTGCTTCAGGGAGCTAACATGTAACTTTTGCAGTAGTAGTTAGGAGGCAGTGGAGAAAGGGCAGGGGAGGAAAAAGCAAGAATTTCTTCTTGTCTGTGTTAGAAGCATGAGAACTAGGAGGAAGGATGAAGGCACAGGTCATCATCAAAGAACTGAAGAATGCAGGGCTAGGCATTTTTCCATATTCATATGGCAGGAGAGGCATAAATTAGAAGTAAGCTTAATAATGGGAATTTGCTTCTTGGCAACAGGGGAAGCTTGAGCCTGTAGACCTGGGGCTGAGTGACCACCTCTACATAAGTGGGGCTGGGACTGGCAATGCATCTTCCTCATAATTCTATATTATCTGCATGTAGAAGTGCCATGAGGGTGCAGCCATGAGTGATGTGTCCCAAACTGGACCAGAGAGGCTGAACTCACCCTCTATTAAAGCCTGAAAAGTTCACAAATCTAAAAGAAAAAATGGATAGGAGAGACTGTTCAGAGCAATGGGTATGTCTTGAAGGCTGTAATAGTTATTCAAAGCAGCCATGGGTATGCCATTTTCAATGATTTTTAGAGAATGCAAAACATCCCAAAGCCCCACCTAAAAATGTTTGGTGATCCCTGATGCCAGCACACTTGTACAAAGGCACACTTCTGATATTACCAATGCCTTTGCAAGTGGCCAGAGAGAAACACTGGGACCCCAGGAGGTCCTGGAAGCCTAACGTTGTGCTGCAAACAAAGTACAACAGAGGAAGATTGGCAGACATTAGAGAATTACTGTCTGAGCTAACATCAATGGAAGCTTTGATGCAAGCCTCTTTCAGGGAATTACAATAAAAGGTAGAGTGACTGAAGTTGAGGCAGGCTTAAACAAGCATTCAGATACAGTTACTGATACAGATAAGAGACTTCAGGAGCTTGAAAGCAAGGACTTAAAAAAATAGATAATTTGGAGAAATGAGAGAAAAGAAATAACACTGGATTGAAAGAAATCCCAGACCATATTGACATAAAGAAGGAGGAACTCTTCACAGAAGCGTTAAATTCCCACAAAAGGAGCTCTAGAGAGAGGGAGAGAGAATTTCCCAGGTATATGTAGGTGGAGCTCCTCATACATATTGCAGCCAGATGTGGGCTTTCACTCTAGCACCCATGGCTTTTGTACTACACTGTCTACTACACTGTACCAGTGAAAAGAAAAGAAAATGAGCACTTGTCCTGGTTTCAGCTGGGATAGAGTTAATTTTCTTCCTAGTAGCTGCTATAGTGCTGTGTTTTGGATTTAGTTTGAGAATAATGTTGACAACACACTCATGTTTTTGGTTGTTGCTAAGTGGTGCTGACACTAGTCAAGGACTTTTCAGCTTCCCATGCTCTGCCAGGTGCCCAGGAAGCTGGGAGGGGGCACAGCCAGGACAGCTGACCCCAACTTCCCCCAGAGCTATTCCATACCATATGGCGTCATGCTCAGTATAGAAACTGGGGGGGGAGTTGGCCGGGGGGCAGCGATTGCAGCTTGGGGATGGGCTAAGCATCGGTGAGCGGGTGGTGAGCAACTGCATTCTTATGTATCGCTTATTTTTATTATTATTATTATTAGTATTTTCATTATTTTCCCTTCCTTTTCTGTCCTATTAAACTGCCTTTATCTCAACCCACAAATTTTACTTTTTTTTCCCTGATTCTCTCCGCCATCCCACTGGGGAGGGGGAGAGTGAGTGAGCGGCTGTGTGGCATTTAGCTGCCTGCTGGGTTAAACCACAACAGTCCTTTTTGGCACCCAGCGTGGGGCACGAAGGGTTTGAGATAACGACAGATCTGACCAGAGCATGTTAAAATAAATTTGTGATAAGCATTCATTACATTAGTTTAATAGTCACTGGTCACAGTGTTGATTCATTTTCTCTCTCAGAGTCATGCTTGTTCTCAGAGTTGTGTTCTGTAACACCTTACTTGCCGTATGTGCTCCCTGTGGTGCTGTTTATCACCTCTGGGAGCTGGTTTAAAGTTATTGCTTTGCTGTACTGTGTAACACTGGTTTACAGTATGGTAAAATTTTCGGTCATGAGATTGAACTCAGCACAGCTGTCATTCCCGTACTTCAGGNGTGAAAGCAGCCAATGAATCTAATTGTACAATGTAAATTGCTATATAATACTGTATGTCATCACTACTATGGTTGCTATATGCCATGTCGATGGTCTTACAGTAAGAATTGCCCAGTGTAATGAAGAATGAACTTTGATGAAACTGAGCAAAGTGCAGTGGTGGTGGAACCAGAATTGGCTTTAGCATGCAACAGTCCAACACCACACACCATGTCTCTTGCCCTGAAGGACTGTTATGACAGATGGAACCCGAAGTCACAGACTGAATGAACTTAATGAGCATTTGAGAGGAATGGTCCATAGACAAAGGGAACGATATCTGTGTGTACATATCAAGACAGGGAAACTGGTAGTGTGATTCATTAGAATGTATTGGGAAGGGTAGGACCTGGGCATGATGCAGATGGTATAGAATAAGGGGTGGATACAAAAAAACCCTACAGCACTATACCAGCTCATTAAACTGTGGAAAAGGATATATCCCACTTGGTTTCTATGAGAAATGAGCTTGGAGCTCAGCAGAATAAGAGGGGAAGCACTGATCAGACAGAAAGGATGCCCAGAAATGGAGAACCCTAAATAAGCCTAGCATTCAGCACATGGCGACTTAGGTGCCACAAAATGGCAAGTCCAAAGAGCCAAGATACTGAGCTAGAAGCTTTCTGCTGAAGGTAAGGGAGCTGAGTGCCATGCTGCCATAGTGGGACATGCGTTCCCTACCTCTGTGCTACATGGGAGCCTGTAGCCATCTCTTCATTGCAGATACCCACACATTTTTTTCAACAGCACTAAACATGGCTCATTTCTCCCTGCAAAAGTATGACAAATGAGAACAGAGGAAGAGGAGGTAATCATGTCCAACTATATCTGCCCACAAAATGGGAAGACTTGAGGCATTTCAACACTACTTTTCCCAACCCAAAAGTGCTGTTCCCATTACTGCTTTTCAATTTTAGATTCAAAAGTCATGGTTGCAGGAGCAACAATTAAAGTACTGGCCCCTTCACTCCTGAAGAAGTGCAGGTACTTTTAGGATACAGGTACATTCCTTCTTCATCCTTTTGTCTAGCCCAATAAATCCTGAGAAGGCAGAAGTTGGGCAGGTTTCACTTTTCTCACAAAAGTGTGCCAGCCATCAGGTCAATACACACAAAGATTTTCTATTGCATTTCTGATATAAATGAGAGTTTGGAGTACCTCTTTATTTTGTGAAACATGTAATTCTGTCGGTATACGTTAGGCATGGTCTGAGAATATCTACCAAGTCATGCCTCTGAGTGGCTGGGCGGTGGGCCACCTGGCTTGTAAGCCAGCTAGTCAGTCCTGTAAAGAAGGAAGAAGCTGAACACTAATGTAAATAAGAATAAAAAGAATTTCGTTAACCCAAGGAATACTTACCCAGAGACTATCAGAATTGCAGCTTTGTATTGTTTTGAATAAGGTCTTCCTAAATCTAGGAAGAACTTAGATTTTAGGAGTTTAAAATCCTTTATTGACCTTAATGGTTCCATTACCACCATTTGTCTTCAGCAACACAGAAGGAATCAGAATTTCATACATTTAAAGGGGTATTTGGAGGTGTGTTAAACTAGGCATACTTCAGAGCCATAATCACAAAGTGTGTTTCATTTGCAAGTGGTTATTCCTATTTAGGCAAAACTGATAGGAGGGATAAAGAAGTTCTAAAAGCTCAGACTACACACCAAGGTTAACAGCTGACATTGCAGTAATTCAGATCTTGGGTGAAAAACAACTAGGAAAGCTTAGCAGAAATAAATGTGAAGGGATATGTGAGGAAATGGTAGAAGACTAAAAAGAGCAGGAAAAAAAGCCTTACTGAGGCATTAAATAGAGTAAGGGTTTGGCTCACAACCCTGTTAAGTTGGTTTCCTGGAATCCCAGCAAATTTCAAAATCAATAGAAGCCCATCTTTAATTGACTTGAAACCTAACAAAAGCAAATTTGATTTTGCCTCTCATAGGCCTGCCTACTTGTTCTATAGTGATGTTGAGATAGTCACCAATGTGCTGGCTAATAGTTTGGACTCTCTGCTGCCTGATTAGTTAGTGGAGACCAGAGAAATGTTTTTCAAGAGGATTAATTAGCAGATAATATAGGAAGAGGTGTAAGTATTTGAAAGGTATGCCATTGTCCTGTGATGCAAAGGAATTCTTAAAAGAGGCTGAATTAAGTGATTTAGGGAGGAGCCCTGGATTGCATGGATAATGGAAAACATCACAAGTATTAGATCAACAGGTACGCTTCCATTATAAACCCCCTTTGACTGGAGCCAAAGTTAATCACAGCTCTTTGTATCTTCAACATATACTTCCTTTTTGCAGTGGTCCTGTCACTTTTGCAGAAATTGTCACAAGAATTCCATCTTGCAGGTATAAAATGTAGGAGGTTTGGAGAATGAAGCCATGCAGAATATAAATAACACTTTAATGATTGATTACTAATCCACTTCTTGCATAGGTCATTGTGATGAAAGAAATTAGGAAAGAATTTGTGAAGTTTATAGAAGATCCAGGGCTTAGTCAATTAAACCAAACTTCTAGCATTAGTATTTCAAACCAGTCAGGCTACTCAGAAATCATTACAAGACAAATGTGAACTCAGTGAGAAAAATCTTAATCAAGTCCTGAGGAGTTTCTAGCATCTCCCTCCTGGGAAAAAGACATGATGCAAATTACATTTCTACAGCAGGAAAAATGGGAAAAGATTTAATACAAAGGAACAAGCCAATAATAGTCTGTACTGCTAGAATGGCAAAAGTGAATCTTCTCACCTAAGTATTACTTCAGACACTTCCAATGTCTCTCCTTATTCACTTGGAGAGGAACTGTGGTCCTCCATTTTAGATATCATTTAAGCAGAGGAGTAAGTCATCCTCAATTCAAATATTTAATATAGGACAGAACTGAGGAGAAGAACACAATGTGTTTGCAGTGTTAATGCTCACCGACTGTGAGTGCAGCTGGACCATAATGCGTCCTTTGGAAAAGCCCGCAGGACATGGGTGCACAGCCCAGGTGATTTATACATCTGTTCCTGTATCACCTAATACTCCAACAGCATAAGAGTGCTAGAAGACAGTCTGAAACAAAACAATCTTTTTTTCTGTTTATGTAGTTGATGCCAATAGAGTGTAATTAAGCTATGTATGTATCTGGGCTCTAAACATGTTCCCACTGGGTCCTGGAGGGCAGGCCAAAAACCAGAATGTAAATGTTTGGAGTATTTTGCATGTAATCAAGACCAAAAAAAAAAACCCCAAACCCAAATATTTAAGATTCTTAGTGGGAGCAAAAATCCTTAGTGCTTTTATTTTGGAAACAGAGGAATGTTTTTCAAGCGGGGACATTGCAATATCTCCAAAATGCAACATGCTCTTCTGTAATCTGCCAGACAGATGGACATGGAGCCAAGCTGTCCATGCAGCCAGCTTGCTTCCAGGAAGGGGGCCAGCGAGGAGCCAGCCGTCTGCAAAACAGGGGTGACAGCCAGCCATGTCACGAGACGTCAGCCATGATGTTTCCCAGGGATTCTTGTTGCCCACCAGACTTTTTGCTGGGGAACACAACATCCTAGAAATATGGGAGTCCACTGGCCTCCCTGGAAAGTTCTAGACACCCAGGGGGTCTGAGACACAGTTTCAGAGCAGCCTGCCAAAACACTTGTTGAGAGGCAGTAGGTGGAAATGCCGATGGACTCCTCTATTGGTCTGTCTTTTCAGGTGACAGCTGAGAAGCTAGGGAAGTCACACAGCAGTTTGGGTAAAATTCAGTGGCCTTGATATCCTCCCAACACAGGGGAAAAAATCAGCTTGAAAATTTCTAACCTGCTTTAAATTGCAAAGAGATACATGTGTTTAGAGAGCTGTGCCATCTTCACGTCTGGAAGCTGTGAAATGCTCTTCTCACCTACGGATGATATGTCTGACACATCATTTGAGGGATGCCTAACAGACAGTTGTAGTGACAGGCCTATAAAGCTTCCATTTTCAAGCTAGAACCTTGTCATTGCTCTGGATCTTTGTAGTGGTACAAAAAAGCAATGAAGTCTGTCCTGCACATCCCGGTCACACCCAGAGCCCCTGTAGAAAAGAGCAAACTAGAGAAGTGGTCGGGAACAGCTAACTCTGCAGACACTAGTCAGTCACAGAGGCGATATCAAAGCTGCAGCTCTTGTATCAAAATCTTTTACCCTCTGTACCAGAATAACCTGCACTTCACCTAATAAATCAACAGTGTAATGTCTGCACCCCTGGCATTCTGCACTGCAGAATCACATTCCAGTGGCAGAATTTGTTTTCATTCAAAAAACAAATTAATGCGCTTCCCTTCCCCCAGTTAAAACTGGATTCAAACATTGCTAGCAATTACTCCCTACAGGCTCCGTACAGGCACAGGTTAGGATTACAGTCAAGGCCTAAGAGATAGACCCACAAAGAGAATCCTTGAAGGCTTTTAAAGTTTCAGCCCTAAAAAAATCTCAGGTGATCTGCCACCTAGTGGAAATTTTCTGCAATAAGGCAGCAAACTGACTGGAGAGGACTTAACAGCAAGGGACTCATCTCATGTCCCTTCGCCCATCTGGATCCACAAAATAAGTGCGCATGGAAGACAGCACGTCTCACGCCAGCAGCCTGACCCAGTGGGCTCACGAGCTCACCGATTAGATGGGACCCACCAAAACCAAGCAGAAAGTGAAGCAGCATTGCCTTGGATTAAGAGCTCTGTAGTAGACACGTTCCCTGGGCGCTGCTGTTCCTATTTTCCAGTGGAACTTGGAGTCACAGCTCTCACATGGCTCCAGAAATATTTTAGTGGAAAGGGTATGCAGTCTTCTGTGCTGCAGGGGTTGGTGGGTTGTGCACGTGCCCGTCCTTAGCCCTCACCTAAAGGAATTGAATATTTATGGTGGAAAGAGGAGAGCTGAAGCACAAGAGGCATTTCACATCATCTGGCAGCAAAGACACTGGGCTGCCCATTCGAGCTACAGAATTACTTGATGTGGATTGAAAACAGAGGACCTCCCTGTTTCATCATGGGATTTGGGAGCATGTCCCCTTTGCCCGCTGAGTGCTGCTATGCCATGCAAGGCACAGTATTTCTTCCTCCCTCCTGTGCTGGGGCTGCCACCAGCCTGGTGACCAAAGCAGTGACTTTGGCAGAACAGTTGAGGTGAGAACCAAAGTCTCCCAGGCAAAGGCACTGGCTAGTCCCAGGAGGTGTCTTGGCCCACCTCTGTCCTTGTGCCGCTGTAAGCAGAAGGGTCAGCTTTAAGACATAGTCTTCAGTTTTTCTTCTTCTTTCTTTCTTCTGCTCGAGACACACCCTTCCATCCTGAAATTTAGGCAGTGAAACATTTAAGGTTCTTGTCTGGATCTAGCCATAAAACTGTTGTTTTCCCGGTAGTGATATTCTACCGAGTATTCTTTAGCACAGCTATGAGCAGCTCAGCACTGTTTTCCTATGTGCAGACAGACTGAAATTGCACTTCTCTCATGCCATTTAACATGTTAACCAGCTAGGCTTTTTACAAGCTTGTCTTTTAAGCAGAAACATTCATGCTGAGTTCTGAATCCTGAGTCTCAAATCATTTCCCAAGGCTTCCTTAGTGTCCCAACTCCCAAATTATCTTGTAGCCAGCGTAACTGCTGTCTGTTGCCCCTGATAATTTTTTGCCCTTCAGTTCTTGATTTCTTGTAGATTTCGGCAGCAGAGGAGAAATGCAGGTGTAGGGTAAAACAAGTTTAATTTGCTGTGACAAATAATGCAAGGAATTTCTTTCATGGATTATTCATTTTATATTGAATGCAATAATAATCTCAATTTTAAAAATTTACCTGAAGCTGCAGTATTTTCAGTTTGCTGCATTATGAAGTCAGAGAATCCAGGGGCACTTACTGCATAATTTAGGCTCCATTTGTCACAGATTGCACAGGGTCTTATCCATTGGAATTATGGGGAAACAGATAATTAGCGAGATCTATGGTAACTTCAAGGTGGCTACTGGATGGGAGCTGCCTTCTAGCAGACACTAAAGACAGGGGCAGTGAAAACCTAATTAACATTCAAAAATACTTTAAACAAGGGATGTCACTGACAGTCTGGGCAAGAAGGGGGATACTTACACTTCCATCTAACTGTATAGCTACATAAAATAACCATATAAATGATAATGGGCTATATTCCACACAAAAAGAAGACAGTCAATGAATAAAGACGACACTTAATTGTACACGTGTCTTTCAGCGTTAGCGAATATCTCTTGAACTAATCTGCATCCCACAAGCCTGGTTTGGGGACTGAAATTATGAGTTAGTGGATCAGTTTTATTCAGTGCTGGCTATTTCCAGAAGCCAGCAGACAATTAAATTTTATCCATACTTGAATGTAGGAGAAGGCTGATGGTTAAGTGATAATTAATGCACCATGGTAATTAATGCAATACCTAAAGATTACAAAGGTGAACACGACTGATAGAGATGAGAGGACTTTTGAGGTTACAATGTGACGAGAGAGCAGAAAAAATCCTGCAAGAATCATCATTAGGGACCTGGACCCCTTCTTTGCTCACAGCTACCACAAAATACCATCTTTTATTTGGTTTGGTATAATATCATTAGGTGAGATAGATTTAGCTGAGGTAACAATTATAGACTATTGCTCAGTTTAAGGCAACAGTCTTCTGACATTTCTTCACAGGTAGGAAAAGGATGAAAGGTTTGACTCAAACAGTTTGACCATATGATTGACCTAAAGCTACTGAGATTTACAGAAATATTTTCATTAATACCGTAGCATTTGGATCAGCAGCTAATTCAAGGCATACAAAAACCATGCCCGCTCTCTGCTTGTTATAATCAGGGTCCAATATCTATGAACAGCTGCTAAAACAACAAAGGCTGAATGGTTTTTTTTCCCTGCTCCTACAGGAATGGGATCCTGATCTCTGTGCTTCCAAATGAAGCTGTTTCTAACAACAAGGAGCACCTAAAAATGCAGGACTGTATTAAATCCACTACTGTAGCCAGCTGAATCTCACTGTGGAATATTTTTTAAAGCAATGGGGATATAGGGAAAAATGGACGGGCTATGTTCCCATGCCACTGCCAATACTGTTGCATGCTGATTTTAACGTACGTGTTATAATTTGTTTACTTACCATCATCCAAATTCTGATCTAGATGACAGTAATGCAGTTTTGGACTTCAAGATCATCATGTTCCCCTGCTTCAGGCCAAAGACAAGGAAGAACATTTGGTTCCAAACTGCTAATAGCTTTTGCTCAAAGGTCTGGTACAAAACAAATAAATATGCCAGACTGGCATTTATTTCCTGATTATATGCAACAAATAAACCCTCACCTGTTTAAAAGGAAACTTCATATTATATTGACATTAGAAAGCCTTCTAAAGCTTTCTTGTGAGGCTACACAAAGTCACCTCAGCTAAAGGTGAACCAACCATAGATAATTGAGTTCACAGGTCTTGCAATAGATCAGGCCTCTTAATTTTTAAATGCTTTTAGGCTAATTGCATTATTTACTAATTAGGAGTGCTAGATATTTACAGAGATCATCATTCCGTGTGCACAGAGGCTCATGAGGAACAATGAAGCTCCCCTCTCCCTTCCCTCAGAGGTGGCTCTGCACCCCACTCCCCTCTCAGGAGCAGGGCTGGGTAGGGAAAGAGGAAAAGGCACTGCATTACTGCTACTGTGGCATTGCCATCACTGTCCAAGATTAGTGTAATAACCTGAATCTTATATCTGTAGGGGAAACATTTTTTTGCATAAAGACTAGATGGTGCAGCAAGAAGAGCATTAAACCGAGGCAGAATAATAAGGAAGGCTGGTGCGTGACAGAGACTTTTAGTGTGGGGACATGTGTTCTAAGGGCTTCCTTCAACCAGTAGTACAAGATCATGAAAGGTCCTTAAAAAATCAAAATTAAAAATATTCTAATTCAGAAGCCATTAAAAAGTGAATTTATTTTCAGATTTATTATGGAAGATGAAGGTGAATTAATCACTGGGCTGGAAGATTGTCCTTGTATAGAGACCAAAATTGTGACGATTACATTTATCATGGTCAAAAAGTAGGGCAGATCCAATATGGAACACACACATTGGGTAATTTTGAAGGAGTCAAGGAGAACAGAACGAACTGGAAGAAAAAACATTGCTGTAAAACACAATTTAGATTTCTTCAAGAAGGTTTGCTATATGGCAAGAAAGCTGTGACTCCACAATCGAAAAGGAAGCAAATCTGGCCCTAGATCCTTCTATTGCACAGTTGAAATGAAAGAAGCTATCACAAATGAGGGAAATCCAACAAAATGTAACACAAGAGGAAAGAAAGAAATGGGTAATAATCGATATACTTTGTGATGTGAACGTAATTGATAAGAGAGGCTAATAGCATAACATAATTTTCTTTGGACAACATAAAATACGGAGCTTTTTAAAAGTATATTAGGAATAAATGAAATCCCAGCAATAATACAAGCCCATTACTAGAGATGATAATGCCATTAATAATGAGACAGGAAATGCAGGAGCGAACAATAAATAAATCCCTGTTCCTGTTTTCAAAATGAAGCTAAAGGAAGTGCTTCTTTCACGTGAAGATGATGAAGTACTCGGTTAAGAACTGAGAAAGATATTAAAAAACCCCAACCCTTGTATAGAGGGATAAATAATTTCAAATCAGCAGGCCTGGATAACTTATACCTAAAAATCCCAAAGAATTACTTGACGAGTTTTCTGCCCGGAGCACCAGCAAAATCCTGGGAGGCTGGAAGCAAGCTGATCTTAAAAGAGTTGTGTGGTTACCCAGGAGTCTCTAGCACAAAAAGTTTCTAGGCAAAAGACAAAATAGTACTAAACCAAGATGGGGTTCAGTTTATTATGACAACAAATACAATTCTCTAATAATCTCAATTACATATGTGGGAATTATCAGTTTGGTTGACACACCTATTCTGGTGAAGCAGGTTTTTGTAAGGCATTTGCCTTATTGCTTCCAGGCACAATTAATGCCACCACACAGCATCAGTGAAGTGTGCATTAAATGGATTACAGTCAGGCTAATAGACAGATCTGTGAAAGCTGGCAACAATAATTGTCTGTGAATGTAGGTGTTTCCTGAGGTGTTTTACAGAGATCAGTACAGAATCTCACGGTATTCAATGGCATAGAAGTATACAAAATACCACCACTGATAAAATGTTGAATAACATAGAGTTTGGGCCAAGCCTCCCTGAAACAAATTGAGGAGTCATACAACAAATATGAAGTTATGAACAAAATCTGCAGGGCAGATTTAAAGAGAGTTAGAGGTCCTCAACACCATGACTTAATTTTTCAATTTAATGTCTCATTGGTTTTCTTACATGCCTATCCTGAAGCCATGTTTCCTCAGATGTCCAGGGACAGGTGCAAGCCAAAGCAGTTCTCAGAATATGGCATCCGCTATCCTACCTCTTGAAAGCATCGAACAGGCAACTTGTAAAAATGCTTACAGTGGGCCCCTCCTCTCCTCCCCAGATTAGACACAACAAAAAAAAGAAAAGGCAGCAACCTTTATTTCCTAAAGGACTTCTGATGTGGGAGGGTATGGTGCTGCTCCTTAAACCGTGCCCAGGATTCATCCCAGCCATGAAGAAGAGAGATTCAGCTGTGTTGTGTTCCAGCTAGGGACTCACTGCCATCATTACTCGTTTCGTTTCTGAGGCACTACCTAAGTGCATATCAACAAGCTAATTTGGGTTATGCAAAAGGTATATTCAAACTCTTTTGATGAAATTGTCCCATCATTTGGCAAAGAGTGCAAAGATGACTGGGTCGGAAAGTCAGGATAATTGTACCTTGGGGACGCCCTTCGCTTACTTGAATGGTGGGAAGTGCAAGCTACGACTCTGCTCCAGCCACTAGAAAAAATATGAGAGGGCAGATCAGACCAAGGACTAGAGCCCAGGACTGATTGACACATAAACTTACCTTGCATCGACTTGTTTTTTTTTTTTCTCTCTATGTTTGTCTCACATTTTGAAGTCTTTTTTTTTTTTTCAAATGGAGAATTTTCATAAGGACTGCAGAGTGGTTCCCTACAGACAGGGGATGTCAGTAGGTGTACAGGAGCAAGGGCGTGTAGATCTAAACCAGATGTGGTATCAAAGAGTTTAACTCCATCACCCACAGCCCAGTTCATGCTGAGTGGCAGGTCCCCATAGGAAAGGGAAGGTGCAGTCAGACAATGTGTTGTCTTTCCAGCTATGCTGGAAAAGAAAGGCCAGGCTCTTGTTCATGCCATCTACCTGCAGGATACTATGCTGCAGATCCTTTTCACCTATATGTGGTATCTGAACCTCAGAAAGGGGCAAAATATGAGGCAGCCTGTTCTCCACGAACTAATTTGAAAGGGTGTTATCCTAGTAAACTGCCCACTAATTACCAGCTGACCTGACTGTGCATGGGCTCTCCATTTACCTGTGTTTGTTCTGCTGACCTGTTACAGGGCAAGACATAGTAAACAGCAACTGATGGTGAGTCTGAATAGTGGGGTTTATTTAAGAACCAGCAAGATTCATGCTTTTGCCCTACCTGACTGTCTCACCCTCACTTTCTCCCTCCAACGTTATCCCCACTTGGTCTCAACCTCCTTTCTCTGCAGGGCAGTCTCTGTTAACCCACAAGGCTGGGCAGAAAGTCAGGCCAGTTCCTGGCGTGCTACTGCTCATGGTTGCCAGTCTCGGGCATCACCCGCCAGGGCCTCTGGGTGGCCCTGGCATTCATCTCCATCCATCTCCCTGATCTCCAGGATCTTCACCCGCTTCCAGGATCTGTCCTCCAGCCAAGGTCTTCATCCACATTCTGAGGTCACTTCTTCTTTTCCAGAGCCAATACAAGTCTGCATGTAGTAACACAACATGTAATCAGGCCCCTACCTGGTGGCCCTGTTTCATGTCTCTTTATGAATGGTTGTGTTTAAGACATGCCATGTCTGTTCAGTCCAGGTGTTATTAAAATGTACAACTGGCCCTTACTAGCTGCAGCTAGCAAGTAGCAGGCTTCTGCTTTAGAGTTCAGAAATCCAGTTTTGGGCATTCACTCACACACACATATGCATGTACTGCCTGTCCACATTCACTATTGAAGCTATTTTTTTTTTTGCCTATAACACTACCAAGTACAAAAGTCAAATTCAGCTCTGCATTGCTTTCAACATTTTCCTACTGGCTGGCTCTAGGCAGCTCTGTGGACAAAGCTAAATCTTGGTACTTAACCCTGCCTCCACTCCATCACATTGTGGCCTAAATCAGGTGACATTACTACGGGACTGTAGGAAGAAAATCCTTTCTTTGGAATGTCTGCTAAACTCAAAGCAGCTCTGCAGTTAGAACAATCCGACCTAATCTTCAGATCATACATACTCATGGGAAGCGATGAAGAAGTAGGAAGTAGTCTTCCTGTTTTAGTTCTGTTATCAGCAGTTCCTTGGGGAGAAATGAGCTATAATTTCCTCTTCCTCAGTGTGTTCTTGTAATCCCCTTATTTCCTTTCATTATTTGTCAGTCCATCATTCAGAACATTTTTCATGATTGTGTTTTTTATTCCAGTGGAATCTTTGACTAAGCTGTATGAAACATGTGCATCTATAGAATTTAGATGAGAGTTATAATGAGTACAACACTCTAATATTAAAAGTATGTTGAACAAAGATATCAGGAACTCAGACAAGTATAGGTGTTAGAAGCTTAACTTTTAATAACAAAATATAGTTTATACAATAACTTGAAATAGTCTTCCACTAACTCTCTGTCTCTCCACTAATATTTAGGACTCATCAATCGCATTAAAGTTTGGAAACTGGCCAGCATAAAGAAATGTTTGGCATGCAGTTACATGTATTAGAAGTTTGAACAACTTCAGCTGTCATGAACAAGCTTTAATTAAAAAGAAAATCAAAAAATGAGTAACACCTTGCCTAAATGTCTTCAGTGCAGATTAACACATGTTATTGAATCAACAGGTCTCACTAACAAATGTTAGTAAAAAAACTGGTCGAATGACTCATGCCAGTGAGACAGATGAGTCAGTATCAATATCCAAATTTTGAAGAAGAGGAAGACAAAATCACAGGAAGCCTAAGGATCCAATCCAGAAAAGTTCGCATTTTCTCTAAGTTTGCAGTCATTAAAGGGAACTGAAGATGCTCATTTCTTTGTTAAAATTAATTGCCACAAAATGTAGCAGATGCCAAAATATCAATGAGTTCTAAAAGCAATTGAAAACATTAATGAAAGAAAGACTACTAATTAGCTACAGAGATGTGGTTCAGGCTCAGGAAATCTAAGAACATGAGGAAGCATCACTGTATTCTTTCTCTGCTCTTATTTTTCCTTGCTTACCTTGCTTAACCAGGATATTACGGAATATGAACATTTTGGTCTCACCCAATATAAGCATTCTTAAGTTATGTTCTGTACCTTCTCAGAGAATCTATGAGATACTTCAATGAATTTTATTTCTGGGGGGGAAAAAGATGCAGATCAAGTGTCAACTGAGTTACCATGAGCTGTTTTCTGCTTTGCAAAAGGACAAGGCTTCGTCTATAAATAATTGCATCAAGCATGCAGCAAAGTAAGCTTCTCAGGAAGTAAGTGATCCAATAACAGTGTAACTATATCAGGATTGCATACTCCAGGGATTTAACTGAAGCAGAAGGATTTGCGTGGTATGAAGCTCCTGAGAAACCTCTCAACAGAAACACGGTTTTCTTTCTTTCACATGGTGTGTGGTCCAGCAGCTGCTGCTTAATGTTTGCATTTTTTCAACAATCCAAATTATTGGAAGACACTAAATAGTCTGAAAATCAGCTACATATTTAACAAGGTCTGCATTTTTTTTTTAAAGTGTGGTCTTGGAGTGGAGGAAATGGTTATTCAGAAAGGTTAGGCAGTGCTCCTATTCAGATACGAGACAACAACCAGACAACACTTCCGTTTCCAAAAAGTGACACAAATATTCAGATTTGCTGCAAATCCTGATGCAGGATAAACGTAATGGGAGCTTGTGAAGCATACCTTTGATTCCATTTTGTTACCTATTCTGGAAAGTATAGGCATGGCAAAGTTGGTCAACAGTGCTTGATGTATTGGTAGTTCTTTGACAGGTCTGGCTAACCAGTGTAATGTGGGCATCATTCACCTCCATTTGCTTTAGGTCATGCATTATTCTCCAGTTCATAGCTTCATAAAGCTGTGGAATAGCCTTTCTCTAGGAGAACTCATGAAAAAAGAACATAGTAAAAAGGGTTAGATGTAGCCATAAATATGATAAATGGCTTGCTAGAAACTACATTAAATAGCAGCAATATCAGCCCAGAGATGAGCTCTGCAACATTCTTATTGCAAGCCTGTGTGGATGGATGATTCACTATGCGCTTGCCTTTCATGGACATCATTTAATGGAACGTCCTATGTCACTAGTCATTTGCAGTCCAAATACAGAAGCCTTGTGTGTCGCTGTTTAACATTTCATCACACTTTGCTCATTCTCCAGACCTCTATTAAATGATGGGAAAGGAAATCAGATATGGTACACGTTGCGCCTCCCATTCCTTTCTGTAGCACTTTATCCAGAGTCTTTTGACTGTCCCTGTTGGATTTTTTTTGTATTTTCTAGTCTTTGTCCAATGAAGAGGTTTTTCCCACTGTGCTTCTCTGCACTGTAATCCTGCAGATAGCAAGTCTGGCTGCTCAGCTTAGTGCTGAGTCCTGCAGCGAGGTCCTGAGTACTGAAGCACAAACTATGCCCGTGTTTTGCACAGTGGCTCTGTATTCACAGTACTCCAGGGAGCCTCAGTGAAAACCTACCTAGCAGGTAGGCTCATGGATGAACTGCTCCCTGTCTGCATAAAGTTACACTATATGGAGTTCATCCTTGTCAGAACTCAGCCCATCACTGCATACAAACTATGTACAGGACTTAAAAGAAAGTCAAGTTCCCATCAGGAATGCCTCCTGCTTTGTTGTTCCAGAGGATGTGTCTTCTAAATACAAACTTCAAATATTGGTATATTATAGATAAAGAAACTCACATAGTTTTTTAAAGAACATTTACTAGACAGTAAAAGTAGCAGAGAGGAAAGAATAAAATGGGAAAGCAAGCCTCAGTGGTGAAACCAAACACATTTTACCAATTCTAGACTCTTGTGGAAAAAAGTTATAACAGGAAAGAAATAATGCTTCCTTTGACAGTGACAGCAAAGATTTGAAAATAGTAACAGAAAGTCTACTGTCAGGATGACTTTATTACCATAATTGATAAGTTGACAACCATTACCATAATTGATAAGATGACCTTATGAGATCATAGCCTATTTGGGGATTTTTGTCTGAGAGTTGTTTGCAGCAATGCATCTCATTCAACCTCTCAGCCTCGCTGATGCACCAAGCTTGACCCTGTGTCTTGGAAATGTACTCACTATCAGTCAAGCTTGTTCGCATTAATGTTGAGCACTTTTATTTACCATAGTAATATACTTCATTTATATTTATTGCATGCTGCCTCCTTTAGTTGGGCTTTGACCTCAGATTGACCCAGATGTTTGTATACTGTACATGGAGGTACTGTTACTTTTGTGGCTAATATTGACTGAAAAGCAAACCTGAAAAGACACTTGGGGCCAGGCTACATGAAAAAAAACAGAACAGACATATCAAATTGCAGTTAAATCCAGACGCATTATTTACAACATCTCAAACAATATTTTTACGCCTCAGGGCATTTATAGCAATTATTCATTACAGAGTGTGTATTATTTTAACCCCTGATTATAACAGATTTGACAGCTTGTATTATAGCTTGGTAATCATCACTAAAGCTATCCTGGGACCTGCCTCAGTGTTTAGAGGCAACATGAGAAAGCTTCAGCCAGTAATCCCAATTTGTAAAACCAGCAGGTTTTATTTGGCTTCAATTACTTACCTAGCATACCTCCCCTGATGTATAAAGAAACAAACCAGACATGCCTTAGTGTTCATGGTGCAAAGATACGTGAAAGCAAGCCATGTAGGTGTTGGCTGACCCCTCCTGCTTTGTGTATGATTCAGGCCCCTATGTGAGAGCACTGTGCTGGGAAGATGTGTCAGAGTAAAGAAGAGTACGAAATTCTCCATGCTCCCTTTTGGGGAAGGTTTCATAGCATTTGGCCTCTGGGAAGTCTGCCTCCTGCTCTTTCCAAACTATGGATATAACAAGACAATTGCTAGCAACCAAATTACTGAGGTGTAAGGAGTTACCAGCTGGCAGAGAAGCTGCGCTACCTAATTGCATGAATGCTCCTTGTCTGTTACAAGTGAGAAGCAAAATGTGTTAGCTGAAATTATGAAGGTGGTTTGTATTAGAAATAAATATTTTATTTTACTGAGTCTCATCTCAATGCTACTTACACAAAATGGCAAATGTGACCTTTGCAATGACTTAAGCTAATGCTTTTTTTGTTCCACCTATGTATTAGGTGACATACACGCATACAGCCAGCCACTGCAGTTCAATGACAAAGGGCAACCTATGGAAACTAGTTATGGAAGCTCAATTGCATGTGATCATCTGCTCATACCTGGTATTTGGTTCAGCTCCTGTCAAAAACCATAAGAAAGAGGCAGACTTTGAAATTAGGAGAATTGAAGCCTTTGGTAAGTTCGAATAAGATTTCCATATCCACTACTTGAATTGTATATGAATTCAGGCACATGGGCAATATAGTGGAGACTGGAGAACACAAGCATAATATCTTTTATTGAGCTCAATCCACTCAGCATATGGGCTACAACGTCAAGCATCAGCTTTGTTTTTTCTTCTTGAGTTCTTTATCTTGGCTATAGTAGGAGGTTTGCTGTTTTAGGCTGGGAGATGACTATTAGTAGATCTAAAGTGATTTTTCTATTTGATTTTCCACTCTGTATGTTATAGCTTTTAATTATTGGTTTGCAAAGTCCTTGAAGCAACCAGTTCTATGCTTTTGGAAATACCTTAGTCTACTCAGGGTCAAGTCCTTTCTCCCTTTGCACAATGGCCAATGTGGTGTATGAATACAGCTCCTGCAAGGGCTTTAGATTTCACAGATGGACAGGATCTATAACAGAAGTAAAAAGAGAAAGTAAAAAAAAAAAAGGAGACATTTAACTGCTACGGCACTTTTCTTAAGTGAAATCTTAGGGGCCAGATTCCATGTCACTCTGCATTGTGTGCACTTAAGTTACACCAGCGGAAATTGTACAGCAGATGTAATTTGCTTCCTGCTCTTAGTACAGCAGTGTTTTACACTACCAGACACTGCTCTTAGGGGCTATTGAAGAACCATGCAAGAAGGTTTTTTTCCCCTGCTTAAAGATGAGAAACGGTCTCCTGAAAGAAATGGTACAAGTGTCATTGCCTGGACTTTCTCTTCTTAAATGAGCACTGGGAAAGGCTTGAAAATATGTAGCAGTCTGGTGACCTGGGAGTCTTCTCCAGCTCTAATTTCTGTGATCAAGGAGACAAAGGATATAGACGGTATTGAATTATGCCCGAGGCACAAGGATTCCTGCAGCTGATCACCTCTCCCAGGAAAATGTCAGTCTAAAAGGTTTTCCAATACTTCTCACTAGTAATTCTGACATGTGAAATTCAGATGTTTCTGTGAACTCTAGCTGATGTTGTTGATAATATTTATTATCACAAATGTCAAGGTACTGTCCCAGTTGCTTTATTATTGAACTTTTCTTACATGACCTTCCACAAGATTATTAGTCTGCAGTGGTCTGTGATGCTTCAGAAGGTCCAGCATGAGCTTCCTGTGGTGACAGGACAGTAAATGATTAGAAATCCTCTATCTCCACAAGCCATATGGTAGGCAATACAAGGACCCTTAATATAACTCCTTTCTGGAGTTGCTTTTGCCCTCTTTTTCCTCTTTAATCTTTGACCGAAGCACCTCAGACTGAATGCTTGGGATGCCTTTCTGATGGGTTTTTGGGAGATATATTCAAGTGTTTGCAACCTGTGGAACTCAGGTACTAAAGGTTATAAACTTACCTCTGGAGATATTGGATACATTCAGACACTTCTTTCAGATCAAATGAGAAATAGGGTGTCTTTCATTGCCCACTTGACTCCAGACAATGTTGCTGATTTACTGGTTGATTCTGCTTTACAAAGATTCAGATACCCCTTGAATGCTTCTTTCAAAATTCTGAGCAGACAACAGGGAAGGGGGAAGGAAAATGCTTCTTTGATAACCATGTCTTAAGATACTATTTAACAGTGTGGTGAAGAACTTGAGAATCTGCTTCCTCTCTGCTTTTCTCTGAGAAGGCCATGTACACCTCTGCAAAGCTGGTGCTGAACCCACTGTCCATCTTGGTAGCATTTTAACTTAGGTTTGATATACATGGGTTTCCATAATAAAACAAACAGAAACCTTGGATGACAAGAGCTTTAGTAACTGGGAAATTTTTTCATCTAGATTTGCTTTCCTCATGTCCCAGAAACAGGAAGGCCTGCTCTCCTGCTGCTAACACTGACTAGCTATAACAGATCGTTTCACCTGTCTTTTATGGGGTCTTCTCAAATCTGACAAGTATCTTAGAATCAGGAAAAGCACAAGAGACATATATTATTTTATGGTACTTCCTTAATTCTAACCATTATCAAAGCTTCAGTAACTGTCTATATCTTTTTGACAAGCTAATACAATCAACCCCATTCCTTCAGCTCACCAACTTTTCAATATGGGAATATCATGTTGTGATGAAATTGTTAACCATTAATAAGCACAGAGTTGAAATATTAACCTATTTTGTCTCTCCAGGGTATTATAATCAACAGATTGAGTAGGACTTAAAATGTATGTGTGGAGATTGCTACAGTACATAGCACATCAAACTATGACTTAAAAGACAGTGTAAAGAGACACTTTCTTTTCCTATATAATATGTAACTGAAATGAGAGTTAGAGACAGAGTGTTTAGCAATCTTTCACAGGAAGATGTAAAAAAGATATCTACTGCTACATAATCAATTGTTTTATTCTGCTATCCTGGAAGAGACATAAGTTATAAAGGAAATACCATAATGAACTTCCCACATAGATGAGCTAAATTGGAAAAGAACTCCCACCACCGTGCATTATGCAAATCTCCTTATTCACATCTCTCATATGCTTCTGCACAAACACCAATCTTCTTGCCCTCAACTGTCTTGCCATTTGCTTCCTTAGTCAGGAAAATAAATTCTACTGTGAAGCACAAACCTTCAGTGAGTTTTCACATTCTACCAAATGATTACTGTATTAGCTATAAAAAAGCTGTCTTTTGTCAAGAAAACCAAAATACACCACAACAGTCTTCCAATGCCGAAAGGTGCTAGTTATATGTCCAGTATTGTCTGTCTGTAATATCTGCCATTAACTTTCTCTCTGGAAGGCCCCCCTAGGGTATAAGCCAAAATCAGAATACTTGGTGTGTTAGCTGCATCATTTTATTGTTAGGTGTTGTTTTATTTTATAGGATGGTGGCTATTAATACATAGCTTTAGCAATCTCTGTGTACCTCTAGGCTGCTTTTTGTCTGATTCCTTGCAAAAAGCAGATGAGGTGGGCATCCCAGGGATGATAAACCAGAGATACGAAAAGACTCCATCTTGCTTGCCAGCTTCCGTCTGTGCAAGGTACTGGGGCAGCCAGATAATCCTGAAAAAAATGAGGTAGATCATAAGGAAGATCACAGTTTGAATGTTTTTCATCTTTCATTTACCTGACAATGCTTTAGATGTGTTCAGATACCATTATTTCTGGAATGTCCATGACACATGGCTCTGATAATTAAAAGCGCTATCTTGCCCTTAACCTTCCATTTTCACAGTGAGTGTGTTAACATGAAGCATTATCCAATTGTTAAGTCTAGGTATTGATTATTTCAAGCTGTACATGGGCTAATACTGTTTTCCTTGTGGACAGACTAATGTATTTGTCCACAACAAAGGACAAACAGATGTACATCTTTTCTTCAGAGCTCAGAGATTAATTTTCACAAGGAAAATGGACAAAATTACTTGTGCTACTGTTAAGCAGTTTCTTTCTTCCTTTCCTTTCTTCTTCTACTGAGGGGACCAGTTATAACACAATACTTCCATTCTTGCCATATGAAAGGTAGGGACCAGCTGCTTCCACGGAGGAGGAAACACGTGTTTTGTAGAATAAAGAAAGCTTGTGCACTTTTTATTAAAAAGTGCATTTTACAACTGAAACATAATCTGCAGATGGAACAGCTGATATGGCTATTTTGGTCGTTGTTAAAGAGTTTATACTACATTAAATTAACTCCCATGGGTTTAATTTTTCAGTGCTGTTACAACCACCAACCTTTCTTATTGAGAAGGTCAATAGGCACAATGTGAAGTCTTGTAAATCATTGCCTTGCTATTTTTGTAATATATAATGTGACCCTTTTCACACACCTTAAAAATTATAAACCAGAGCACATACTGTATATCAAACAAATAAATCAGCTGCTATAAATACAGTCTTCCTTTTGGTTCTGGACAGATTAATTCTACTGCATTTCATATATTTTAAATTGTTTTTGGCTTCATAGGCAAGATCTGCTTTTGTATTCAGAAAGCAGAGACTCTGGATTTAATCTATTTAAAAAGCTTAACAGAGCCAAAGTGACCCCGAAAGCATATTTTTAAATGATTCCACTAAAAGCCTTAATGACTATAAACATTAGATAAATTGATTATACTGAAAAAAAAAACCAACCCAACTGGTCAGCTGATACAAACTTTTAAAGTGAAATTTTAAAAAGGAGAAAACAAGTGAGAATTAAGTGTAATGGTGACCTGATAGCCTATTTAGTGCTCCAGGGATGCTTTTTTCCTCATGTGTATTTACTAGCCACGTTTCACATGTAAACTGAAAGTCTTGATATGACATTTGGGGAAACTGAGTCATTGAGGAATTTGTTTTATAATGGAAAACTAGTGTTATAAGGAGAAATTTGTTTTTTAATGGGGAGACTGTTTGCTCAGCTATGCAGCAAAGCAGGATATTTTTACCTCATATTCTTGGGTGATTTCCTTCCTGCCTATTACCACCTGTATTAATGTATATCTCAGGTCCATGCCTACAATCCTCTTGCATCAGTCAATAATAAGAAATAGATGTCCTTGGTCATGCTCAGTATCCCAGTACTTTTCCTAGTCCTCATGGTTTCTGCCTCTACTGTTGTAGGAAAAGGCATTGATCAGAGGCATTTGAAGGGGAACATATAAAAGAAAGGGAAATGATCAGAGTTAAGGTGATATAGCTTTTTAAAAGAAAGAACTGCAAAACCTGTGAGACCTGGGAGACTTTGTGTTTCTGCTGTGTTGACTCGATCCTGCATAAGACATTTATGCACAAGAAGGACATGGAACTG